>JAAIXJ010000363.1:104973-232761 GCA_013403705.1 Heliconius hermathena | reverse complement strand
TTTGTACTAAGTTATACTTTTATTCTGAGCCCCTTTATATAATAGGGACGGAATGTCTTAACCCTATATTCCCAGGGTCCCTCTGCCAACTCTGCGGTAGTAAATGCGAGATACTGAGATAAAAAAATGTGTGAACCAATCACAATATTGCGTCCACATACAGGTAGATGCTGTCTCACTGCATCATATTTAACGTATATATATATGTTTGTAGTATATTTATAAGTTAAACACATCCCAAGTACCTACGTCACGATGATATCAGCTATTATAATTTATAAAGAGTAAATGAAGCGTTATGGAAAAATATTAAAATTCGCTGAACCTGTGCGGGGTGATTCATGAGAGTCACTTTCAGAGATTGCTTGTTTAAAAATTAATTGCTGTTATAGGCTTTATGTTATTTTATTTTTCTTAATAATAAAAAAGATAAAATAAATATTCTAAAGTTTTTATTTTGTATTTTTGTCTTAAAGTAATATGTCTTAAAACTGTATATAGGACTCCTTGTTGACTGTTCCCCACACACAGCACATTGGCTTGTTACTAGAGCCACGTACTAAAAAAATATAATAACTTATTCGATCACACAACTGTCGCACTTACAGACAGTGAGTCGTTGCTTCACGACGGCCTCAACTACGATAGGTAGCTTTCTATAAATCTATATTGTATACAAAACAAATACTTTTATTTTATTTTTCTGCTAACTCGATCGACCACAGCTACATTAGTTAGCATTGTAACAACGCGTCGCGTTACTCTAATTTAAGTAATCTTTAACAACAACTACTAATGTATATTAATAGAATATACTGATACTTTTGAAGTGATTGACGCTAATATTTAAATCATTTACTCGAGATATACTTTAGATAGTAATTAAACCAAAAAATAAGTAGGTCAAATATGATGAAATAAGTTTACATGTGGGATTAAAATTAAAATTTGTGTAAAATAACCGTGAAATGATGAATCACAGTTCGAGTGGGATGGTATTAGCGTACTTAACGTTGTAATAATATTTACATGATTTATGGATATTGATAATGTGCCAATATGCTTGCGTATGCGCATTAAGAAATCAATCAAATTAATCAGTCTTTTGTTTTTAGAATTCCGTGCCTGAAAAGAAAAAAACCGAATCATTCCTAAAGGATCAGTTTGTTGTACGTTTATCACGTACGTCTATACGTCTTTCAAAGCAATTTATCTTGATATCGCGTAGAGATGTGAAGCTGAATTTAAGAGTTCCACAACTCATCACTGCAACTGCTGCACTGCTTCCGCAACAACTGGAGCAATTTCTTCAGAATTCGACAATTTTACCACTAGGTTCCCTCTGCCTACCTTGCTATATTTGATATAAAGCGTGAAGCTGAAAAAAGTCTATTGTCCCTCGAAGCGCAGTAAAGCAAGCTTCTAAGTCAAAGCAATCAAAAATAAAGTAAGATAGAAGCAATTATTAATGCATCGGTTTTGCTGCATTTTGTGTGAAATTTGCCGCATAATCAAAACGTGTAGGGTGAGTACCCCGTGGACCTACTAATATTAAATTTAACACGAAGTAGGAACTTGCAATACAAACAAAAGAAAAAAAACCGAAAAGTTTATATTACAAATAAACTATTATATTTTTTTATTGTACAAAATAAGTGCATACGTCCGCTAAGTTCAGTTTGTCAACTTTTATAATTTGTACTTTCTATTGACCTACAATCCTCAAATTAGTACGAAATCCTCCTACGGTTGTCGAGTCCGATTCGCACTCGACCGCTTGTCTTTCATCTTTCCGCAATTTTTATACTTGTTATTTAGGCAAGTAAAAGTGTTTATAAATATAACAAAAAAAATTCTCGATCGCGTTACACAAATACAGTGTTGGAACCAAATTAAAAAAATTAAATCTCACAAAAAACAAGCCAAGTCTCGACGAAGCTGTTTGTTTCTCTATAAAAAGTAATGAAATCTCTAGGTAAAGCCAAACCAAATCTAAGTTTCCTTACTGAGATTTTTTATTAATGTAATTAAATTTTGTGTAACTGACCGTTGAACGTACTGATATATATAAATCAACGGCCAACACACAAAAAAATTTACAATATTTTATGTAAAAAAATTGACGGAAAGTGGGGAACGAATTATCTTAAGAATAGGGTCTCTCTGCCTCTGATACAGTGTGAAGCCGAAAAAGTAACAAAAAAATGAAATAACAACCTATAATATTCCACTGCTTTCAAACAGCGTTCCAAATTAAAGCATACATGCATATGTACATAGGTATATTTGCCAACCAAACGCTATACAGCACCATTTACGCACTATAATAAATGAATAATCCATTTTGGTAATATGTAGGAGTGCATCAGTTCCAGCAGGCACTCGCGGCTAGTGGAGCGTGCACTCGACAGCGCGTGGGTGGCGGCATTACGGCTGTTTGCCTTTATCCTGCGAGTGTGCTTGGATGTATGAACATTATACAATCATGTTGTATTCGTTATGTTTATCAGTAGGTATAACAAGTTCGCATAGCAGGGTGGGTAGGCAGAGAAAACTAGTGTTAAGACTCTCGGTTCCAAAATTTCCGCCTCATTTGAGGCATGGCGTGTTCAGTGGCGGAACTCAATGCCTCGCATTCTCATATTACCGAAGCGAAGAAAATATGTTCTGAAAAACTTAACTTTACTCCCAGGGTTGTTAGCAAATAGTTTGAAATGTGAAATTGAAATATGAGGTGTGTTATATGGAGTAAGAAATGCAAGTGCATAAAAATTACTATTATTTTTGACAACAAAATCTTTCAAACAGACTGGAGCGAGCTTTTCATTTCCAAGGCGTATTATCATTTATAGAATTAACTTGGTAATAACATTCTCGGATGTTTTCTGAGATCCTGTTGTAAAAGCGTACGCAGTGTCCCAAAAAACAAGTAAGGCCATCGAGCAATTGCATGGAGCAATCCAGTTACAGATGCGCTAAGTTGAAGCCTATTTTGTAATAATAATATTATGTACATCACTGATTACTAACAATATATTAATTTCTTTTTTTTTCTTTCCTAAAGATTCGCTTAGGATATAAGTTACAGATTGCGCGAGTAGCTCGCGTATGCAAGACAAAAAATGATTTAATACCGGCTGCGTAACCCCAAAGTAGAATGCCGTAGGAAATAATACTACGAAGAGCTCGATAATTATACAATATTATAATAAATAATGTTTAATTATCAAGAATAAATAATTAATTTCTACCATTGATCTATAACTAACGAGGCCAATACTGGACTACATAGCAACTAGGTAACTACTAGGTCACAAATAATTATCTCTCGCTGCGAATTGGCCACGTATAGTATGATATTAATTATATTATTCTACGTGATGACACCCGCCAGTCCACGTAATTACTTTCACAGTGCCTTCCTTTTATTATCAACCAGTCATTTATCTCAATCTACGTGAAAAGTGCTTCTACTCGCATTAATATTCGTATAGTACGAGTTATTAATGTCTTTCTCATATATTTGTTCATTTATCGCTCATGAATCGTCGCCAGTGGCTTTGTTTGGGTGGTATTTAAAAAATTAGATAGAAGATCCTGTTTCTCTCCGTTTTCTTAAGAATCTTCTTAGATATCTAAAAGAGGAGAGCTAAAAATTCTGATACACTTACTTAACTACGTGTTGTATACAAATAGTAGTCTGCGAGTTCGGACCGGAGTTCCGTAGCTTCGTTTACGAGGACGATATCATATAAAAAATAGTTTTTTTCGTTCTCAAAATAACAATTTACGAACTTCAAATTTTTTAACATTTCCTCTTTTTTAACATTCAAAATAAGTATCATATAATGTTTAAACGCTTAAAATAAGTATAAATGTAGAATAATTTATATATTTCAATATGAAATTATGCTACAACGATACTTCTGATGTACATTTAGGGTATGTGTTGAACATATTTTTTCTACGTATTTCCTTTTGCAAGATTAAGTGACTAAAGTAGTTCCCATATGTCGAACGTCAAAGTAAAATAGGATACTTAAATTCAATTCCCGTAGGACGCCTGTGAGTGATGTCCCTGCTTTAAAATCTGGGCTTCAATAGAATTTTTACTGTAAAAGTTACAGAAAATTCTTAAGTATTTATTATAATTAAATACATACTAGGTAAATATAACAAAATAACATAACGCCACGTTTCGAACAACTTACAAAAGCCTAAAGTACATTCCACAAAACTAAAACTATTAATCATATTATAAAGATTCATTCTGATTCATTTTTTATTGTGCGAGATAACGCCGCCCGAATTCGAGACATTATGTGTGCAGTAGCGAAACTCAACGCTGAGCTTTGTCTTAGCGGAGACCACTGCGTCCTGCCTTCATTCTTAATAGTTATGCACTTTTATTGTATGAGCTGTACCCTGTAATTTCATGGACTACTAAGCGTGAAATCCTAAGATTTAGTTCCCAATATGGAACCATTTCTGTAAATCTTCTTTTGGTGCTTCCCCACACCTCCCAAGGCACAGACAAAATTTTTATCAAATATCATTGTTATCAGCCGCGTAGCTTCAGCCGTACGTTGTCTGTCAGTCACTCAGTACCATGACTTATATAATATGGATTTGTCTAATGAAATGACAGTTCACTAAATACTTTTGTATGTATATTTAATGTTAATAAGTATAGGATATACTTGAACCTGTCAAACCTTTTGATAAAGATTTTTTCTACTGTTCCGAGGACAGTGTCAATATTGTCATTAAAATTATCAAGATACGTATATTGACAGAAAGTAAAAAATATATTTATATTTTTAGGGATTAAAGAGGTCATCGTGGCGCAGCGGCACATTGTAAATGTGACGGTCGTGCGTTCGAAACTGACAGGTCAGCTACACTACAACGTACATAGAAATGAAAACATAGCAAAACTTATACAAAGTGATTTTATAATGTATGTAGATTTATAATGTATGTGTATTTGTAGGTCCTTCCTTCATTTCCCGTCATTCCAAACGTTGCGTATTACGTAACGGTTCCCAATTTTGATATTGAGTGAGTGAAAAAATTATGACAAATAAAAATTGAGAAAAAATGAAGAGTGATAGGTAAGAAGCAGGGGAAACCTCGATTGACCTTCGAGAATGCAATATAGAAGAAAATGTACCCTGGAGGGCATGTATGAAGAGTTTAGGAAAAAGGGATAGAGAGACCGTAGCGCTTGGCGACCCGTTTTTCCTGTCTATCTAGCTAGGGATAAAGAGTGAAGCTAAAATAAAAATGTATTAAATTAAAAATAAATTAAATTAAATTAAATTAAATCAGCTTCACGCTGTATCCCGCACACAGCAGGGTAGGCAGAGAGAACCTAGTGTTAAGACACTCCGTTCCCCACTTTCTGCCGAATTCTGGAGATATTGCGTGTTGAGTGGCAGAACTCAACGCCGCGCTTAACCTCGACACCAGATCGAAGAAATGGAAATATAAATTTAAGTAAATATTTCCATCTCCTCGAGTGGGGATCGAACCCACAACCAGTCGGTTTTGCAGTCACACCTCGTGCCGCTGCGCCACGACTGGCCTCTATGTATGAGTAAATATATTTTTGTATGCATACACAATATGAGCGTTCCACAACATTTGATTATAAATAATAATTTCTGATGATAACCGCTTGACGATGGAAGTAGTATTAATAGTAACTTAAAATCATAAAGTTCATACAAACAAAGCTACAGACGACAATTAGTAAATAATAAATAATTAAAAGAGAACATCGTCACATTATAAAACGCTTCTTATAACAAAGGCAAATAAATTCGTAAAAGCAGTGAGAGCTTCAAATAAACTTTGTGACGGAGGACACCACTGTTAAAGTTGACCCTTTTTTACAAGTTCACATTATGTCGTTACAAAAGCTCGCCACAAAGCACTACAGTAAAGTGTCAGAGTGACGCGGGTAGCGGGTTCGGGTACGGGCAGAGTGTAGGCTATCAATAGGACGGCTAATTTGTGTTCTAAGCTTCAAGTGATCCCGGCTACGTTTAATGGAATTTTATTTGAGCGTCGACTTTCAATACTTTGTAACGAGTAGTGTAGATATATTTTTTAGTTTCACGCTGTGTCCTGCACACAACATCGTAGGCAGATGGGACCTGGGAACCTAGAGTTAAGACGCTCTGTTTCCATTTAGATACTTACGCTCCCCATTTTCCGCCGAATTCCGTACTCCGTGTTGAGTGGCGGAACTAATCACCTTGCTTTGCCTTGACAATAGAGCGAAGAAATTAAATATTTTATTTCCTCGAGTGAAAATTGAATCCGCAATCTGTCGCGTTTATTGTGCCCCTGCTTTACGCCAGGGCTCAAATATGTGGCCTTATTATGTAAGTATGTCATATTATGTAAGTTTAGAGGCCGGTCGTGGCGCAGCGGCACGAGGTGTGACTGCAAAACCGACTGGTTGTGGGTTCGATCCCCACTCGAGGAGATGAAATATTTACTTAAATTTATATTTCCATTTCTTCGCTCTGGTGTCGAGGTTAAGCGCGGCGTTGAGTTCTGCCCCTCAACACGCAATGCCTCCAGAATTCGGCAGAAAGTGGGGAACGGAGTGTCTTAACACTAGGTTCCCTCTGCCTACCCTGCTGTGTGCGGGATACAGCGTGAAGCTGATTTAGATTTTTTTATGTAATAATATATTTATAGCGTGAGTAACAGGGTAGGTGAAAAAAGCTAATTTAAAAACACATTAATATCTGACTCTATAATATTAAAACCTGTACATTATACTTAGATTAGTGAGCCGCATCAGACAGAGGATTTTTTGCAGCTTCACTGTTTTTCCCTCATAACAAGTTAGAGCGTACCTACATTTTAGGCGCCCACACGGTCGTGCACATCGACCGTCGTGTAGAGTCAGACGCTGCGCCACAACAGCTTCAATATAAATATTTACAAATTAAAACAAATAGGTCAATAACATCTATCTCCGAACAAGTCAAATATTTATTTATTACTCAGCATTTGAAGAAGAATTTATTATAGATAATGTAATTTACTGAATCAAAGAGACTTGTTTGATTCTATCAAGAGGCTTTATATAAGTTAAATATTTGAAAAAGGTAAATTCAATCAATATCAATTGAAAGATAAAATATTATTTGCTTCATATTTCCAGACTTTTAAAGTGTTTTATTGTCTTTTGAGGTATATGTTTAACGTGTATCACAAGGGACCAGGGCCTATAAATTTTTTTAGCTTCTTGCTGTATCCTGCATATAGCAGCGTAGGCAGACGGAACGTAGTATTAAAACATTCCGTTTTGCACTTTCTATCGAATTGGAATTTCCAAGATAGTAAGTCGCATTTTCTCGACGATCTATACATGACTATCTCAGATACAATTTTTCAGTTAAATGAAACTCTTACATCTGTGAATTTATTTTTATATTTTAAATATAATGTTTTATAAAATTCTTAATTCACTCAACACGCAATTCCTCCAGAATTCGGCAGAAAGTGGGGAACGGAGTGTCTTAACACTAGGTTCCCTCTGCCTACCTTGCTGTGTGCGGGATACAGTGTGATTTAATTCATTTATTTATTTATGTTATTGATTTATTTATTACATAGGTCGGTAAGAGAACAAACATTCTTACATTATACAAACTCTTCCATAGCTAACAGCCCACCAAATTATCAATAAAGTCGAATAATACCCACGTTGTACTCTTAACTAATTGGAAAGCTTCTTTAGATTTTTCAGCTTAAATATGGTCATTTTCTTTGGTAAAATGTTGCTCAATTGTCAAAAATTTCTCATACGTAAACATTTTTTTTCTGTGACCTCCCTTACCGTACCGCTTAATTAGTTGTTTTGATTTTACCGTATTCTTTTTCAAATTATCAATTAAGAAATGACCAGTGAATCTCTTATAGGCTGCATATCCTAAATCATCTCTTAAAATACGCGACATGGTTCTAGGTGTTATCTTTATCTCCCGAGATGAAATCTTTTGTTTTTGGACAGCATTTCTTCAAACTCTTTCTCTTACTGTTTTGATCACCCTTTTCATACAACACTACGTGGACGGCCAGTTTTTTTTCTGTCACTAACAGGAGGTTTCATTGTACCTATCAATAGCCAGTACATATAGATTTGATTAATACGAAGCGTATGGAGGATTTTAAAAATTGTATTTGGATCCATACCTGCTTTATGCGATACAATCACATCGATTCGCTTCTCTTTATCACCCCACTCTATTTTAACATCGCAAAATATGTTACGGAATTTTTTTGTGAGGCCAGTCGTGGCGCAGGGGGCGCGTACAATGTCTGACTGTAAAATCGACTGGTTGTGAGTTCGATCCCCACTCGAGGAAATGAAATATGTATTTACATTAATATTTTCATTTCTTCGCTCTGGTGTCGAGGCAAAGCGCGGGGTTGAGTTCCGCCACTCAACATGCAATTCCTCCAGAACCCGGTAAAAAGTGGGAAACGGAGTGTTTTAACACTAGGTTCTGCCTACCCTGTTGTGTGCGGGATACAGCGTGAATCTAAAAAAAAATTATTTACATTATATTGCGCGAAAATAAGATAGCATAATATCCTGTCATTTTTATACAATTGTTCATTGTATAAAAATGATTCCAAATTCAAAAGTAATATTTTATTTATTTTTAATTTTAATAGTTCTTAGGCCAGACTAAGTAAAAAAATAAGAATATAGGTGGTAACAGATAAAGAAAAATTAATACACGGTCATTGATCACAGGCGTCTTGCGGATATCTATTGTAGACGGACAGATTTACTTCGTGATCGACGACTTCCTTGTTACTTATTTCCCAAAACATTTTCCCTCTTTGTAATCAATCTTAATTATTTAAGCGACACTATCTGGAGAGCGTTTTACTTGGAAAAAAATATTATTTATATGAATGTATTGTATACTTAAGTAACAAGATAAAAAAAATTAAATCAGCTTCACGCTGTATTCCGCACGCAGCAGGGTAGACAGAGGGAACCTAGTATTAAGACACTCCGTTCCACACTTTCCGCCAAGTTCTGGAGGCATTGCGTGTTGAGTGGCGGAACTCAACGCCGCGCTTTACCTCGACACCAGAGCGAAGAAATGAAAATATAAATAAATATTTCATCTCCTCGAGTGGGAATCGAACCCACAACCGTCGATTTTGCAGTCACACTTTGTTTCCCTGCGCCACGACTGGCCTATACACATCATCACGAATGGCCTGTATAATGTGTACCAACTATCATAAAGGTCTTCCCCGTTTAAGAAACTGTGTACGATATTTTTTTCTACAAGAAGTTGAATTGAGAATTCATTAAAAATAAGTTTAGTATTGTTAAATTTTTTAATCTTCACGTTTTTAGGCAACAAGTGAGATCGTCGAGGCGCACTGATATTGCGACGGTTGTAGATTCGATTCTCACTTGGAGGAATAAAATATTTAATATTTTTTATTCCTCGATCAGGTAACAAGGCAACTCACTCGATATGCAATGCCTCCAGAATTTTAATGGGAATGGAGTGTCTTAGCACTACGTTCTCAAGCTCTCTCTGTCTACCCTACTATATGTGGTATACAGTGTAAAGCTAAAAAAAACAAAAAACAAAAAAAAAGTTGAAGGCAAGGTTATAAGTTACATCTTTTTGTACTTTACACCTTAGATGAAAGAATGCAAAGTTGCGCTTTGCTGATCAAATCAGAAAAACGCGTCAAATTTTGTTCAAAAATTAGCTTTTATATGCGGCTTCGCCCGCGTATTTAGATGGTAATAACTAAGATTTGTTTACGCCGTTTGCCACATTCTAAACGCCCGAGATAACTCTGACCTCAGGTATAGTGGGCAACATGGAAACAAACAATTCGATGAAATATAGTTTTCTCCATAAATGGTTTCAGCATATTTTTTTTAATTCGAACCATAGTTCCAGAGATAAGTGCATTCAAATAAACAAACTTCAGCTTTATATTATTAGTATAGATATAGATTATCAATAAAAACAAGAATATTTTAGGATGTAGTTAAATTTCTATGACCCAATAACATTTATAATCTAGCTTTCACAATATGGCATTCGAAAGGTTAGGGACTAAACTCTCGACCCCTATTGTGGAGTAAATATCGCGACCGGGTTAGCTGCCAGTGTTTAGGGCGAAGTAGGGCGGCGTAGGGCGATGTAGGGCGGTATAGAGCGACGACCGACTTGTAAATCAAAAAGGATTAATGAATTCAATAAACATGCTATCATAAATTTTGTGTACCTTTTGTCTCTTGTCTTATTTACGTACATTTTCCCTTTATGGAAATTTAGATTTACATAAAAGAAAAATCTGCGTAAATAAGTTTAGAAATCTTCACTATTTACACGTAATACAACACTGTATCTTCACTATTTACACTGGGTTCCCTCTGCCTACCTTGCAGTGTGCGGGATACAGCGTGAAGCTGATTTATTTATGTATTTATTACAATGCTTTATTTAATTTCGGGCAAAACTTAACGCTGCATTTTGTTTTATAACACCAAGGAAGTCTAATTTTAGATTTAAAATAAGATATTCACTAATATAGTAAAATAAGGCATTTGTTCAATCAGGTACCTTATTATATAGGTAATTTATTGATGTCACAGAAAACGGAACGGAAAATTATCGCCTCCTAAAAGTAATAAATACTCCAGAATAACCAGCAGAGCCGGTGTCCGTGGTAGCTTTGTGTTTATTCGACGATTCAAAATTGTTTGCAAAAGTCTATATGAATAAAGACTTAAGACGCCCCCTTGAACCACATGATTATTTATTTAATAAACAGAATTGATTGACAACTATAATGACTTCTAATATAATTTTTTATTACTTTAATCTGTAATATTCTAATATGATTTTTTTACTACATTATCGTAATTTCTATAAGGACTTTTGATTGTTTTAATTTAAAAAATACGACCAATGTAAATATTTGATATTTATAAACACATACATAAAGCTAATTACTTCTTATACATATATATTTTTGTAACATTACGTTCATTTTACCTATGTAATGCGTACATCAAAAGAGAAATAAGACGTATCTCATTATAATTTTAAAACTCTGTTAAATGTGTTGGTGTCAGTGAAAAATTTAATTTACTCTTTCAGAAACAGCCTTAAATGTTAAATTATTGAATTGAAGGATTCATAATATTCTTTGTAAAATAACTGTAATGATTGCATATTAACTCCTGTACAGTTTTTAAATTAATTACATATATTATTAGCTAAATGTACAATTGATAAATATGTAGTTATTATAGAGCGCAAGTAGAAAGGCTGTTTTTAGGCATTTTTGTATAGATTTATTTCAAACGAACGAACGAACCGAAGAATCTATGTATTTACTTAATATGTATTTGAAGATCAAATCGGTCTTTATCTATGTGTTGAATTAATTACGACTCAAACTTAACTGTTATTTAAACTTCACTAACAATTCAATTTTACAAAACAATTTTGTTTACTTTATTGTTTATACTCTGAACAATAGTGCTTTAAAAATATATAATTTTATCAACAGTCATATAGTGAGGCCAGTCGTGGCGCAGCGGCACGAAGTGTGACTGTAAAACCGACTGGTTGTGGGTTCGATCCCCACTCGAGGAGATGAAATATTTACCTAAATTTATATTTCCATTACTTCGCTCTGGTGTCGAGGCTAAATGCGGCGTTGAGCACTGCCACTCAACACGCAATACCTCCAGAATTCGGCAGAATGTGGGGAACGGAGTGTCTTAATACTAGGTTCCCTCTGCCTAACCTGCTGTGTGAGGGATACAGCGTGAAGCTGATTTGATTTTTTTAACAGTCATATAACTAAGACGTTTCGAATGTCATTCTTTAGCCACGAATCTTACCAGCGCGATTGCTACATAACATTCGCAGGTAAACTAATGCCCCGAGTTCATTCAAATGACGATAACTTTTTTTTAATGAACTGATTTTGATAAAACCAACGTTTTTTAAATGTTAAGTTGTGTTAAAACAAAGCATTTGGTGAAACTTTTAGGTAAATCGGTTCAGTACTTTCAGAGATTTACGTGACCATACATTTTTTTTATGGAAAAGAAGCGTTTGGGTCACCTGATGGTAAGTGATTACCCCCGCCCACGACCCCGTGCAACACCAGAGGAGCTACAGGTGCGTTGCCAGCCTTTAAGGTGTGTGGTAATAGACGCGCTTTTTGAAGATACCCATGTCATATCGACCTGGAAGCACTACCGCGGGTAGGACATTCCACAGTTCCATGATGCGTGGAAGGAAGTTCCTACGAAACCGCACAGTAGTGGATTGCCACGTATACAGGTGGTGTAGATGATATTTTAGCTTATGGCGTACTGTGCGGTTAGAAAATTCGGCGGCAGGTAACAGGTCAAATAGTTCTTCAGAACACTCCCCATGATAAATGCGATAGAGAACGCACAGCGAGGTGACGTCTCTACGCAAAGCCAAAGTCAAAGCCTTTCACAGATTATTGGGTCCCCAATGATTTGAATGACTCTACGTTGTATGCGATCAAATGGTTCAAGCTGATACTGGAGTGCACCAGCCCAGAGATGAGAACAGTACTCCATATGAGGCCGATTCTGGGCCCTATATAGGGCAAAACGGTGTTTTGGCGTCAAGTACCGTCTCGCTCTGTTGATGACCCCCAGTTTCTTCGAGGCCAACTTGGTCTTGCTTTCCAGATGATCGCGATACTGGCAGTCACTCGAAACATTAAGGCCCAATATACTGATACTGGGCGCGGCTGTAAGGGGAATGTTTTAAAAGACTAGTGATACGATAAATGGTTTTTTTTTGTGGTTAACGCGCAAACTTGTGTCTTCAGGAGGTTAAACTGAACTAAGTTCCTTTTACCCCACGAGGAGACATTGAGGGGTGCCTCAACAGAAGACACAAGTTTATTTCGGCACTGTTCAGCCTTTTCCCGAGAAAGACTTGCTCGGCCGGAATAAACAGCGTCCACCGTGCTATCATCTGCATAGCACTGCATGCTAGAATCCTCTAACATGTCATTGATATGCAGAAGAAACAGCGTAGGGGACAGCACACAGCCTTGGGGAACGCCAGCGTTCACGGGTATATATTTAGAGCAAAAACCGTCGACAGCGACCTTGATGCTGCGCCCAGTGAGAAAGCTGGCGATCCACTTGCATAAATTCTCGGGAAGCCCATAGGATGGAAGTTTAGCCAGGAGCGCCTCATGCCACACTCGATCAAAGGCCTTCGCCATGTCCAAACTAACTGCCAGGCCCTCTCCCTTGCTTTCAATAGCCGCAGCCCAGCGATGGGTAAGGTAAACCAGAAGATCACCGGTTGAGCGACCATGGCGGAAGCCATATTGTCGGTCATTAATCAATCGGTTATCCTCTAGATAAACCAAGAGCTGGCTATAAAATATATACATACAGAAAGACAGACAAACAGACAGACAAGAAGTTCAAAAGAAATATTTTTGCTTTCTATTATTCTTTTTAAGTGTCCCTCTATCCATTTCAGTCAAAATTACTAAATGTACAGACAAAATATTTTTACTATTATATTTTATTATATATAGAGATAACCAAGAAAAAAATGGAACGTATATAAAGCGCATCGAATGGCAAGCATCGATTGTTATATATAAAATATGCGGTCGACAAGGGAGTAGGCGTAAATGTTAGAATACCTTACCGGTTCGGTCAACGGCAGCGAGCGCTTTCATATAAATAAACGAAATACGAATACTTACTATAAAATACATAAATTCAATTAAATATATGTTTGTATATAAGTGATAAATAAATAAATTACAATATTGAAATATAATATAATAACACATATTAAATAAATTATAAATGTAAATAATAGTTCCCTACATGTTTATGACGCCAGCGTGGCTCAATTGAGAAGTTTATGAAAGCGTTTGTGGTTTCGATTTCTTTTTTGAAATATAATTATATTTAAAAAAATGTTTTCACAAATAAATTGTATAAGGAGATAGTTTTGAGGCCGCCACGGGCCGATTGTGTATTTAATTCCCACTCAGCAGACTACATTATTTTAATTTTCTAGCTCTAGTAATAAAAACGAGGCGTTAAGACCGCCACCTAACAGGCAATATCACGAAAATTAGGTGGTATGTGATAAACTGAGTGTCTTAACACTACAATCCCGGTATCTACGATACTATATGAAAAAAGATACAATGTGAAAAGAGAGTGCCTCAACAGTAGATTTTCTTTACTTTTCGTCCTATATACGAGAAATGCAAACACCAAATCCAAGGATTAATGATTTCGATGAAATATGAATAATAATCGCGATTGTGAACGTTGAGTGCGTCGCGTCGCACCGCGTGTGACGTCTGATAGCACCGCCACTGTCTTAGCGCGGATGATTGATAACGTTTGGCTTACAAATGGCGGATCAACGCAACGGTACGTATAGTATGAGAGATGAACGTATATTTTTTGAGTGTAGAATTATCATATAAACGATTTCTTGAATTATCTTTTTAAATGATCTTAATACACTTTATCAGAAGCTAGTCGTAGCGCAATAGTCCATCGAGGAATGCTAAGGGCTGTATAAAATTAATTCGTCATGTAGGAAATTTAACTCTTAACTCAATTTAATTAAATTAATATCATTTAAATATATTCGGCGTTATACATCATCCTAAACTCAATAGAGAGTTGACAATCATTCGCTAGGCACTTGTTTTATAATAAAGAAATTCACAAGAAATGGAATAATCGTAGAAATAAAACTATAGCGATATTTCTTAAACTTCTTCTTTCTGTAGTTAATTTTAGAACAATGTTATTAATTAACTTTTCCTCAAATTTATAAATCAATTAAATATACCTATCCACAGCCGACACTTGGACTACCTGTTTAATATTTACGAAGTAAATGGTACATAAGCGGAGCTTACAAATTAATAATCATTTTGTATGTAAACGGTCTCTAAATTAAAGTATTCAATCATGACGCAGTTAAAGCTCGTTTGATATACAGATAATGGTTGTTAGTTCAATTCCTACTCTGAAAAAATTAAGTAAGTTACCTATAATATGTAGAAGAGAATTGTATTCGAAATATCTACAACCAGTCATAATTTCATGGATTTTAGTAAACGAATAATAATTTGAACTAAGCGGGATTAAGCCCACGCCTCTTCAAAATCGTCCAAGCGTACTGCGTATTTTTCGTTCCTATTTGTGGAAAATATAACTCATTATTCAGTGTTTTTGTCTTCTCCATTTTAAATGAAAGTACGTAGCAGTTTTTTTATTTCAAACAAAGTAAATAACAAAATTATTGTTGTAAAATAAAACGCCATTTGTTAAGAATGACGCACACAGACACTAACCTATCAAAGCAGTGGCGTAACTGGGGAGGTGCGAGCGGTGCAGTCGCACCGGGCATCAAAAAGAAAAGGGCATCAAAGTTTACTATCAATTCTTCTATTTTTTTTTTCAATCAAGAATCAAGAAATGTACAAGAAAAATGAGAGAATGAAAATGAAAAATACAATCTCGCTATCATGTCAATCAAACATGAACTAGTCGATACTATTGATTTTGAAAATGTGATTAATGACTTTGCAACTCAAAAAGCGCGTAAATCGCGTTTTTTGAGAGTAAAAAGTGTGTTGGTAGTAATAGATGTCTACGTTATTGGTATATTATATCTATTTTATTAAGGATAAAATCATAAAATGAAAATAATATTTCTACGTCTAAGCTGTTGAGGAATTTTGATTATTTTTTTTAGGTACAGTCGTGATATATTTTACCCTAAATGCTACTCCCATAAAAAGAGAGATCTGTAGATTAAAAATATATAACTTAACAACCATTTAGAATTAATTTAATTAATAAAATTAAACTATTACAGCTTAATATTTCAAAACAAAACTAAAAAGTCGAACAAAATTTCAAAAACTTTCCTATAATATTTTTTATAAGTATCAAAAAAGTATGTTTTATTTCGCTAGTATTCATAATTTTCTAAGAATTCATGAACGGCTGAAAACATCATAATCATCTTCACGTCTCAATTGAATTTAGTTCTTAAAGTAGTAAATAGATAAACTCCAGCCGATTCGTCCATCCTTTAAGTTCAGTAAATTATTAAAAGATATACATAATCAGAGATAAGAAATATATGAATATTGTATAGCATTAACATATAACATTTTTCAAATAGCTAAAATTTAAATTATTTATAAATAACTGACCCGAACGCTCCAAAAAACGCGTTAGACTTAAAAAGGGGATAAAATTTGGTATTAAAGCCGTTAGTTCAAGTGAGGTATCAAATGAAAGGGTTCTAGCTAAGCTAAGCCTGAATTTCAGAAAAAACTCAAGAACTCCAATTTTTTACTGATCCCAGGGTAGGCGAACCCGACTCGTCCTTGTCCGGTTTTTTGTTATTGGCAGTATTCATTTTTCTCTTGTGAAATATTTGATTAATTAAAATATTAAAGTGTCACATTTACAATGTGTCTCCATTATACGTGATATTGGTGAAATAAAATGTGTTCAACTAAAAGCCATAAAAAATGACAGAAGAGAACAAAACATAACAACTACAAAGAGTACAGCAATCTATAATAGGTACTTATCGGTTCCATTTGTTACTTATTCATAACTTTTATTCCAGAGATCTAAGCGTTTAAACAAACAAACAAACTCTTCCGCTTTATTGTATTAGTATAGATAGATAAAAGTTTTGTGTGATTTTCATAATTTATATAGTAGTATGAAATCAAGAACATTTTATATGAGGAAGCTCTACCGTAAATGGAATAATAAAAAAATCTAACATCTATAAAGAGTTTTATTTCTTTTTTCAATGAAACAAGGGATGAGAATAGGGCAAAGCCCAGAATGAATACAACACTGACGCCCCCTACACCATGTACAATATTTGGATTTTGGATGAAGCGGAGCTAGGCTCTCATTGCCTAACCTGTTATACGAAGGCCATATCGTGAAGTTAATAAAATAACATTTTTTTACACCAACGTCAATTACACATATTACCCATAGTATACTGTTCCATAAGCAAGAATTTATTTACTTAGATATTACTACAAATAAAATACAAACTTATACTTTCCTACTCATCATAAAGTCAGGTCTTGCATCAAAGATTTCAAAGTCTTTATGTAAGTATAAGTCCACTCACCCACACTCTACCTCATGATAGAATGTTTCCAACCGTCTTCTCTATTGAGTTTAGGATGTTGTTGTATTTCAATAGTAAAAAAAACAGCTTCACGCTGTATCCCGCACATAGCAGGGTAGGCAGAGGGAAGGTAGTATTAAGATACTCCGTTCTTCACTTTCCGCTGATTTTTTCGAAGCATTGCATGTTGACTGGCGGAACTCAACGCCGGGCCTTAGTATAAGTGCGAAAAAATGAAAATATTAATAAATAATAATTCATTCACTTGAGTGTGGATTGAATCCACAACCGTCACGCTACAGTCAGACCCTTGTGCTCCTGCGTCACGATGGCCCTTCAACAGTATCATCTCCAATATCATCCATAACATCTGGATAACTTCCACTACTGTGCGATTTCAAAGGAACTTCCTTCCAAGAGCAGCAAAACCGTGGACCCGTTTCATATAAAATAGTATTGTGCTGTCCCAATACAATCATCTACTTTCCACGTTCAACACGAAAACGGCGGTTGTACCATTTTTTAAAGGAAACTATTGCAATTCGTTACATGCAGTTCCTAAGCTCGGACTTCAATTCGTAGCCAATTTCCAATGGCAGGTGACAATAGGGACGTACTTAATATAGACGTCTGAACTCTGAATGCAACAGCTTTACTAAAATAAGTTCCCTTCTTAAATGTAACAGAACTAAGATTGTTCCGAAAAATTAACTTGACTTCGACTTTGATTACTAAAGTATAATATACTAATTGCCTAATTCTTTAATAACTTTATTTATTAGTTCTTTATCTACTATAAGTATAACTTAAATGGTTAAATTTAATTATAAATAAATAATTAAAATATTGGACAATAGAAGAAATACAAATGCAATTATTATATTACAAGATCGTTTTACGTCTCATACACAAAATAAATACTAAAGCTGAAAGCGATAATAAATCCAACGTGTTAATTTTCAAATAATACTTTATATATTTTTATGTAATTATTTATTACTGAGAGACATCTACAGAAAATTACAGGTACCTAGCAACATTTTCACCAAATGTACTTCATCTTCAAACCTCTTATTCCATTGTTGTTTCCAGAATAAAAACTAGATGGCGTCACAAACGACTACGGATATAAACAGCCTATACTAAAAATTATTTAAAAAATGTTTTTATAAACTAAATTAATTTAAAGAATAAAAATTATAATTTTAATTATTTTATTTAGGGAGATCTAACAACATTGAAAAAAAATATATTACCATATTACTCTATTAAATATTGCAATAAAAATACATTTACAATAATTCAGTAAAAAAAATATTAAATTATTAATGTAAATTTACAAACTATTAATAAATAAACTATATTAATAATACCACACATAATCTTTTTTATCAGCTGTCTGCATATTGTCTATGCAACGAAATACAGACAGTAAAAAAAATAATTTGTCTATAGTTTTATATTTGTGTCGAACAGAAATACGTCGGGAGATACGCCGGTGTACAATTTATTTCAATTATAATGACTAAGCCCGCTGGCCTCAGTGCGTTATATTGCTTGGTGTAGTGAAATCGTTTAACTCGAAACTATAATACGTTTTTCATTCTGTGTATTGCGAATAATGTTTAGGAATGAAACGTTAGTGACATACAGTCTTGCAAACTTGCTTGTGGTTATGGTTACAAGAAAAAGTGTATTTTGATTATATTTCCTTGTGTTTTCTTGTTGAAAACATTAGTGAAGTATTGTTGTAGACTGTGTGTGCAAAGTCGGTGTTATGTCGGGTGGTCGGAGTATTGATAAGGAGCGCAAGTCGCCCAGGGAGAGTGGTGAGGACTCTGAGGATGAGAGCGAGATCCTGGAAGAGAGTCCTTGTGGTCGATGGCTGAAACGCAGAGAAGAGGTAAGCTTTTATTATATTAAATTATTATATAAATATGTATATTATATTTGATATAGGTACACAATATAAACACTTGAAATGTAGGCCAGAACAAAGATGTCATCAGCTGATTTACAAGGTTAGCAAATATCGGAAAAAAAATAAGACGCAATTGCAGTTTTGTTTTAAATACGCCTAATAGAATTATTGTCTTTGTGTGTTTCTGTTTAATTAGGAATTGAATAGATATATTTTATAATGATATTCATTTTACATGTCTTTTGTACAAATGAAAAAACGGATGGAAATTGTTAATCAAATATAAAAAATATTATATTTATATCATAATAGTTATAATTTACATTATTATGTAGTAAAAATACCTAGTTATTTTAATTTCAAATAAATGAAAATATGTAACCAGTTTAAAAATATCATAATTTTAACTACTTAATTTTCATATTTTAATATATTAATAGCCATTGTGGGATAGCTTCTCTCTGTAAATATAATGATTGTAGGCAATATCCATTCAGAAGAATAATTTTATTTTAATGGCATGCTCAGATTTCCATAATCAAAGAATCATACCATTATTTTAATTTTATTTCTACACAGCTGTATTTTTCCACAACAGATGATTACAATTCCTCATAAATTGAGTGAAAATTAAAGCAGTGTGTCTTTCACACTATTTAAGCTTGAAGCTGCTTACTTACTACAAATATTTGCGAATTCAATAGTTAAACCTAATTTATTTACTTTACGAGTTTATTATAAAAAAAGTTGTATAGTGGCTGAACTCAATAGCCCACATTGTCTTGTTATTGGAGTGACGAAATTAAAATAATTCATTGCCTCCATTTATTGGGAATCATTTACAATCCAAACTTATCTTGTTGCACCACAACAATCTTAATTTGTAGTTACATTATTTTTTTATATTTAACAGTTATATATGTAATATAACAAATACATTGAGGCCTTTGTGTGACTATAAACGCAACAGGTTGTAGGTTCAATTCTGACTTGGGGAAATGAAATATTTTTTAAATTTATATTTCCATTTCTTTGCTCTGGTGTTGAGACGAAAGCCCGGCGGTTAGTTCTGCCACACAACACTTCCTGAATTCGACAAGTAGTGCAAAACGGAGTATCTTAACACTAGGTTCCCTCTGCCTACCCTGCTGTGTGCAGAATATAGGGTGAAGCTGATTTATTTTATAATAAATTCATCACTCACTGTTCACAAAACAAGATTTTTATATGTGTGACATTAAAACATTGTCATAAGTAATTCATGATATAATTATTTCCTAACTTTGAACTCAATTTTTCTTTCTTCTTCAATTCAATCTTTATACTAAACTTTTCCGTAATCATTATAGAAAAAATATTAATGATGAGACATAATTATTACAAAGATGTGGTATAATTCAAACTAAATGTCTAATATGACTCAAATGTTTATATTGACTAATAAACCTTATTTACTTCTTAATAATAGTAATTCTTGAAGTTTACTAAAGAATCTGAGGCTATTGTGGTGCAGTGGGTCAGTGTCTGATCTCAGTGATCTCTATTCAGAGGGATTAATCATTTTCATTCACATCTATGCCAGATAACATGCTATGTTGTGTGCAAGTGGACTGGCTATTCAATCCACAACTTAAAGGCTTAAAGTCTGGTACTTTTCCACAGCGCCACAACAACTGCATATCATTATTATTATTTTATATTAAAACCAACATAGATATCATGTTTCTTTGTTATCATCTTTATACATTTTATGTGTTATGTCAAAACATCTTTATTTTTCATTGTGTCACATATTTTATACATCTTCTAGATATTCTTTGTAGCTTTAAGATAATACTTGATAATAAATGTTGTATAATATTGATAGTGGGTTCAATTTAAAATATTGCTTAAAATATTTAAAATTTATATTTTATTTACTTTAAATACTTTAAATGATTTATGCACTTGGGAATTAGGATGCTTGTCTACGCCAATTTATCTGTTAAATGTTTGACATGTTTTAATATATATTATATTATATATGAAAATTAAAAATAATATTTGAGACAAAGCGTGGCATTGAGTTCCGCCACTCAACCCCCAATGTCTCGAAAATGAGACGGAAGATCGAAGAACGAAATGGGTTTCCTTTACCTATGAAGCTAAAAAAAAATTTTTAAACGTCAGTTTATTATAGATAACATCTTAATCATAAATTGAACTCAAGGATATCAATAATAAGTTAATAACCTAACTATTATAGTATTATCAATCCTAGTAGTATAAGTAATTAAATGACTCTCATTAAGCTGCGCGTACGCATTCAATTAAACAGTCACTACTTAGTGACTTTCCCCGCACTCGCGCCGGTCACTGACCGACGTTTCGGCTTGCGCAACCCATCACTGTCGCTTTCTAGGCTCGCCTAACTTTTTAGTTTTAATGCCTAATCGATTATATCTTAGAATCGATAAATGTAATATCTATACTTCTATACTAGTTTAAACAAGTAGAATTTGGTTGGTTAAATACGATAATCTCAGGAACTTTTGCTTCGTATTTTTTTTATGTATATGTAAACTACATACAAATATGCAATTTATTTGCGGCTTTCCCCCTTAAGAAGTAACTTAGTTCTGTATGACACGTGACACCTATACTAAATGCCCGAGGTAACGCTCACCGCAGGTACAGTGGTTTACATCGAAATGATTAACGTGTTGTAATATAAATTATTTTATTAATAGATCCTAGAGAGAAATATGTTTTTTCAATTCGAAGCAGTATGTAGTATAGTTCCTGAGATAAGCCCGTTCAACAAGAAAAAATTACAGCCTTATAACATATGACTGTAGAAGCGACGGTTGTGGGTTTGATTCCTACTCGGAAATATGAAATATTTTATATTTTCAATTGTTCGCTCTGACAAGAACTTGGCGGAAAGTAGGGAACGGAGTTTATGTGTGGGATACAGCGCGAAACTGAAGATAAACTTATGAGAATATCTTATTTTTGTTAACCAATCTACCTGTAATACTTATGAGTTGTGACGTATTTTAAACTGTTTAAAAGCGTGCATATCAAATTGACGCTATTATGCTTTTTATGCGATTCTCACGTTATGACGTATTGAATCAGTTATGTTAAACTTTAATATATTATTTTATAATTTTATAAATATGTTTGTAATATTTTGAATTTTATTTTAATTAAATACAATTTATATAAGGTAACCTTTTAAATATATTATGTATTGCAGTAAAATTATTGTGTGATATAAAAATATGCAAAAAAATATTGTATTTTTAAAATTTAATTAAGAATAATTAAAGATAAAGGATTCAGATCATTAAAAAGATTATAAACATTGATTATATCTGAATGTAACAATTAAAATTTAAATGTTGTAATAATCGTAACACAATTACGATTCTTTATTATGAACGTATTATATATTAATTACCTAGAGCGCTTGTACAGTTTATTAAAGAGGACACTGGTTCAAATCATACCAGTATTTTTATTCTTATTGGAGATACTTATTTCCGAAACGTCTTTTGTGTGACCTGTGAACGAACAGTATAGATGAAACTGCAGGCCTTAAAAAATGAAAAGTGCGTTGTCTGTCAATCCTAAACTACTTTTTTACGAAAAATTGAATCTAAAAAATATTTGTATTACCAGTGGCACAGTAGAGAAAGATGAAAAATCCACTTGTTTTCAGAGGCTATGGGTTCAATTCTCATTTATTATAAAACTATCTGGTGTACATATTATATATAACCCAAAATATGGTATTGGGTGCCATCGCGACGTCACGTCCTTTAAATACACGACAAATAAAGTGCTAATTTAATGAGCACCTTTGCTAATTAACTCTCGACTGTCAAACAATGACGTTCGTGATTTTCCTTGAAGCGTAAACATAGATATTCTTCTGAGAATATGCAATTTGTAAACTGTAGTATTGAGACGTTGTGTACACGAGTTGTTGGTTATTGTGTGCGTGGTGTATATGTATTTGTATTGGCTTCACGCTGTATCCCGCACATAACCGGGTAGATAGAGGGAACTTAGTGAAGTCACTAAGTTCCTCGCGCACTACTTAATTTTTCGAGACATTATGTGTTGAGTGACAGAAATCACCGTCTCGCTTTGTGTTATTCCAGTATAGCAGATAAATGTCTTATACCAGAGCGAGATAATAAGTTAGTTTAAAGCCTGTCGTGGGTAGACAGAAATAATCTAGTGTCAAAACACTAATCTCTACTTCTCTCTGTTTTTTTTATTATTTGATATCATACTGTAGGTTTAATTATTTTTGCTTTATTAAAATTGAGCTTCCAAGCCTACATGCAAGGATGATCAAGAAAAAAAATCAGCTTCACGCTGTATCCCGCACACAGCAGGGTAGGCAGAGGGAACCTAGTGTTAAGACACTCTGTTCCCCACGTTCTGCCGAATTCTGGAGGCATTGCGTTGAATGGCAGAACTCAACGCCGCGCTTAGCCTCGACACCAGAGCGAAGAAAATGGAAATATAAATTTAAGTAAATATTTCATCTCCTCGAGTGGGGATCGAACCCACAACCAGTCGGTTTTACAGTCACACTTCGTGCTGCTGCGCCACGACTGGCCTCAAGGATGATGTTAGTGTATATTAAATATCTCTTTATATGTCTGTGGAAAAACTGGACTAAAAATAATTTTTTTTTCAATCACAACAGTAGTTCTTGAGATATGAGGATTCACAAGTTTGTCATGAAATCAATGATAGGGACAGATATTTGATTATCAGTAATCAATCAATCATTCAAATTTTAAAGTCGGCCGGTTTAGTTTTTTAAATTAAAGTATTTTATTTGTAGAATACTGGATCAATTATGTTCTAATATAACAATTTACAAATCGTTTCAAGCAATAAAGGGGTAATAAAGGTAGGAAAAGTAATAAAAGCCCTAATGCTCATTTCTATATAACGGTACAGAATATTTAATTGTAACATTAGTATTTCAATAGTAGTAATATGTTCTTAGCTCTACTTCGGTACAATATTCGTGGAAAATCAATTGGACGTCTGATGTTTTTTGGTTATTCTTGCCTTGACAAAAGAATGTGTTCTATATTTTATAGTTCTAAATATATAATCACGTTTCTTTTGAAATTTTACAAAAAAAAAATAAGTATACGTATTGTTAAAGTTTATTACATGATTATTATTTTTTCTCGCCATCGTAGTCGAAGTGGTTTTTGTTGGCTATATGGCTTTTGGTGTATGACTAAATGCAAAGGTAATGGGTGAAGTTTAAAATTACTTATCACCTTTATCAGGTTCAGTTCGAAGTTAGTTTTCTTTACAGATTAATCTGGTATTACAAAATTACTATTAAACCAATATTACTTATTAAACCAATTTAATTTTCACACGAAACGTTTTGTTTTTTCGATGAAAATATTGTAAGACGTCTTCTGTACAGTTGCCAAAACACTTCTGGTAGTAAATGTAGCGTAAAAGTGGGCTTCAGATAAAATAAATTATTACAAAAAACAAAATTTGTACTTAAAATATACCAATGTGCCCCTGCGCCAATAGTGTCAAGCTGTTCACTCTGCATCTTGCTATGTGCGAGATACAACATTTCTTTTTCCCAATTGGGTTAGTTAGAACTTTTCTTTTTCTTTCGCGGCGTTGAGTTCCTCCACTCAACAATGCCTCCGAATTCGGCGGAAAGTATTGAACGGAGTGTCTTAGCACTAGGTTCTCTCTACCTATCCTGATGTGTGCGGGATACAGCGTGAAGCTGATTTTTGTTTCTTTTTCTTTATATTTCCACTACGTCCGCGATTTTTGTTTCTTTTCCTTTATACTTCGACTACGTCTGCGATTTTTTTTTCTTTTTCTTTATATTTCGACTACGTTCGTACGTATTAAATCAAAATAACTAAAAGTTTTATACATATAATATGATATAATATATGACACATTCTAAGTACCAATTTTGACTCTGAACGCTACTACGCTGCGTTCAGAAGTCAAAGAAGAAAGAGCAGTGCGTCAGCAGTGGGTAAAATCGAAATGATTATCGTAATGTAATTACTAATCAGCCTATAGCCTCTCCAACAGCTGTCCAATACGAAAATACTTTTATAATTCGAACCATTTCCTAAGATACGGGGCGTTCGACCAAACAATATCTTCGAGTCCGTAATATTATACTCAGTTTACCGGTATTTGAATATGGCATGTGGTATATGATTCATATACAACTTAGTTATTTCTTTTTAACCACGCAGGCAAAGCCGCAGTTAGTACCTAGTATATTATATATAATTAGCGTTATTCACAACTGTATGACAGTTGGACGTCTGTCTATCTGTCAACAGTCGAGTATTCCTCACCGGTCTTCCTTATACCTATCGTCAATTGTCAGATTTGCGACCTAGACTCAATGTCGTATCTATTACTTTGCGAATAGTTGTTTATAATCGTCTCTAAGAGAACTGAAGGACTTGGCAAATTTGCAATGGAAATTTAAAGATTTTAATAGTTGTAATTTTTTTTAAAGGTTATTCTGCATATTTTAAAAAATAATTAATAAATAGCGTTTAACATTCTTGCCAAATCATAGTTCTAAGCAATTATCTTTGAGTATTAGCAATTTGGAAAGATCTCCCTACATAGTCTGGTGCCCACTCCAGAATTTTTATCAACAAAAAGATAAGTCTGAAAAATAAAAAAAACACCTTTTGATTTAATTATTGATTGAAGTGTGTTGTTGAAGCTATATAACATTAGTTAATTATTCCATTAATTAAATAAATCTTTCACAAAATAAGGGTAATAATATAAACGTATATATATATATACATATATCGTTTGTGGATATCAAACTTACAACCATCTTTTTAGTAGGCTATAAAATTTATGTCCAATTTAGAGGAATACATAAACCTCTCTAGGCTTTTCCTTCATTTTATAATTCCAAGCGTAAAAAGTTGTAGGAAATTCTCAAGTTATTCCATAGCGAGGAGGAACCGTCTAATTTTAGGTAGGTCTATTAGGAACTTTCAGGGTGCGTCATAAAAAACGACGACATAGCTTCATTCAGGTCTAATCTGTTTAACGCTACTTAGTAAATTGCCTGAGATTTATTGTTCAGGGTAAAACTTCCACTTCTTTTATTTTATAAATAAAGAAGGAGGAGGAAATGAACGGTAGTCTCTTAATTTGAACGAAGTGTCTTAACACTAGGGTCCGTATTTATTAATCGCTCTCGAGTCTAAAATCGATCTGAGATTTGAGAGCAGTTTGTAAATACAGGTCAAAGTTCCCTTTGTCTACCATACTATGTGTATTTGTAAAAAATAATATTTTCTTAAAAGTATATACATACATATATGTCATGTCATACATGTCATGTATATACAGATAGATTTAGATATTTTAGAAGTAAAATTTTTAAAAAGTGTTAAGTTAAATACATTTTAAAAAAGTGTTAAGTTAAATACATGCAAGTTAAAAAGATAGTACATCGTAATCATAAGATTGAAGTAGAAACATTTTGATACATTATAATTTATATCTGCATGTTCAATAGATAAAGACCCACCACTGCGCGTCTCAACTATTAAATTAAACTCGAAAACACGTTTTTACGAAGATAATTAAAAATTCACGCTGCGGCCGGATGCTAGTCAGTTCTTACAACATCATTATCAGGTATTCGATTTTGTCCGATGTAATGATTACTATGATGATTACTATGTGTGTATTTACTGTGAAATTTTTGAAAATATAAATAAATCCATATAAAAATTGCGCTTTGAACGGAAGATATTTGAATCTGATACTTACTGTGAAATTTGTTTCAGTATTCGGTATTGATATGTTTTATTTTTCAGTATTGACCTTCTTATACCGTGAATTTTCCAAACTTTGAATTAAAGTAGAAATAAAAAGGAAAAAAAAGCCAGTTGAACGGTTTTTAACATTTTTTTATGTAAATCCTCTAGTAACCGACGTAAAACTTCCAGTTCAGTTTCATTCAAGTTAATTGCAGTTTCACAAATTATGCAGAAAATACATTTTAATTTTTTTTTCTTACGCTGTTTCTGGCTAGTGGATGTATACTAACACATGTACATCTATTTCGTACATCTATTTCTAAAATAACATTAGCTATTATGAGCTTAAGCTCAACAAATTTTTGTTTTTTATTTATTTGTTTGTATGAACGCGCTGTATAGAATGGAAAAAATATTTTATATTGTATAGTCCATTTATTGAGGATTAACTGTTTCGATGTAACACACCACAATTGCGATCAAAGTTACCTCGGGCACTTAGAACGTGTTATGTGCCACATACAACTTTTAATTGTATCGTTGTGACCACGGGGGCAACGCCGCGTGTGAAAGTTAGTATGTCCTATACAAAGTATCTAGCTTCTAACTTACCACAATATCTCACTAACATTTGTGTCACGTGACACATTTTTTTTTCATCGACAGATGATTCATCACGATACGTTCTATTTTTTTGCCATCATTTTTTATAGTCACTTAAATATTATATTAAGCTCTTAATTCCTAGTATTAAAGCTCATAATAACTCTGACACGCTCATACCACACGTCTCTAGGTCAACTTTAACAGTTACGTTTGACGGGCACTTTTGTCCGAAAGTGAAATTATTTATAATAATCTATTTGTGAATTACGATGACTCGATGAAAGTTGGATTTCATATTAACTCGGTTAACCAATCATATTTGAGTTAGCGAAACCTACTGAACTTATAGTTTATTTATTTTGACAAAGAAATAGATGTAATTAAAATAACAGGAAAAGTTTTGGCTATATTTTGCTTCGCTTGAACTCGTTTGAACCACGAATTTTAATAATTTTAAATTTATTTTATTTTAAATTTTATAAATTAGTGCGTATTTTGTGAAAACAACTATTCTAATAATTTAGAAAAATATGTGTGGACTTATAAAAATATAAAGTATATTTTTAAGTAAGTATATAAAAAGATATGTCTGAGTGCAGACAGTTTTTTATAGACGTGATGTTGCTTTTACCTGTAAAGTATCCTTACTAGGAATAAAATAAAAAGCGGTACTGCATAAGGAAATTAAAATGAAAACCAAGCTCACTGTCACATTGAACACAAAACAAGCTAACATATAATGGTTGTACATTTTCACTTATGTTTAGATTTTAACAACATACATACATATACAACAATGTTATTGAGAACAACCTATTACCCGACTGCAGAGAAACCCAAAAAGAGGGTTGTATTTTTAGCGTAAATGTATGTATGTTCGTTCTTTTGCTCCCTTGTAACTATTAAAATAGAGAACCTATTTTGGTAATATACGTCACGTCGTCGTTGAAATTGTCTTGGTGTTACTTGATTACACGAGTTTTACTGGATGTGAGTTAGTTATTGCAGTCTTTTGGTTTTTCTGTTTTGTCATACCTCTTCCTTTTCGTTTATTAAATTTTTACACTTAGTAGAATTAGTACTTCGGCGAATTATAGAAGTTAACAAATTAAATTATTAATTAGAATACTATCGCTAAGTAGGTACTATCGTTTTGTTTGCATTTTAAGATTTACGACGTGTTAATTACTATGACAGTTGTCTACGGTCTACACGGTGGTGGTGCCAACATATAAATTAGTATATACATTACAATACGTCACTTAGACGATGACACATGCAGTCGAAAACATTACATTTTAAGCCGTTAAAATATTCTATAAAAAAGCAGCCAAGTCTCGATCAAATGCTGTTTGTTTATCTATAAAAGGTAATGTCATCTTTAGATAGAGCTAAGCCAATTCCAAGGTTCCTTAATGCGATTTTTTTATTAATATAGTTAATTTTTTGTGATCGTCCGTGTACAAGTCAATGGCAAAGGGCACTTAAATCCATTTCAAGCCATTTCTAAGAGTAGCGTGAACAAACGCACAGATAAACAGACAACATTTAAAAAATCATTATGAAACAGTATCAGTGGTGAAACTGACCGCCTCGCTTTGTGTCTTTTCCAGAGCTTATAAATGAATATAATTGTTACCGTGCTAGTTCCATATATTAGGTATAACCAACCTTTATGCCAAGTCTTCGACGACATTACTCAAAATTTGTGATACCTTACGAGCTTTTCCTTTTCGTGTGGGTCTTATCGCGTTTTGCACAAAAACAATATGGCATCGTTGCACGCGATCTACAACTTATACTATAATACATAAATTGGCATTTTTGTTTTATTATGTAAGTGTCTTTGTTTAACATGAAAGGGTCACGGGATTCAATTCTCAAAAAGGGTAAATGGATAATGCTTAACAGCTTATCATACGCTTTGTAAGTCTAATCCACAAAGGTTTGATGCTTTTAAATGGAAATCCAGAAAGAGTATATGAAATAATTATTACTGTGTTATATCTTTTTAGACTAATATAACTTTTTTTTTAATATTGAAGTATCTATTTGATGACAAACTAGTCGTCATTTATATCAACTTACTATGTTTTGTCTGTCAGACACTCATTTATTTCAAATGTTTATGGTTGTAGTCATGTTTCTTTATCTTAAATTAAGCTTTAAACATTATTTTATGTTGTACTTTATTTTGTTCTCATGATATGTGACTCAATTTCTTTATAAAATGTGTTTTATAAATTTGACAACTTCACGCTGTATCTCGCAGATAGCAGGGTAGACAGGGTAAATCTAGTGTGTTAAGATTCGGCGAATTTTTGAGGCATTACGCTTTGCCTTGGAACCAGAGCGAAAAAATTAAAATATTAATAAATAATAATCATTCCTCCGACTAGCAATCGAACCCACAACCATCGCGTCACTGAATTATACTTATAGTTAACTTTGCAGTGTCATAATATTTTTGCACGTAATTAAATCCAGCCCGCTCCGCCCGAGTTATTTACATATTCAATAATGCGGTTTCATCTGTTATAGATTAAACTTACATATATATGTATTGGTTTCAAGCGAGTAGCGAGTATTTAATGCCGCCTTACTTGTAACTTGCAACTGGAACACTTTATCATTTGTACCTAAGAGCGCAAGACCACCAACGCGCTCTGTGAATGAGACCACTGTGCAGACCATGGCCTTCTTGGACAAATGATCTACCTAACACAAAAAAAAATATGTAAGAATTGGAAGCTATAATTATTTAACTCTTAAATGCGCTATATGACTTGTAAACAACAAGCTATTTATTTATTTGTTCATGATATTTTATTCTGCTTTCCATAATTTACCTATTTATATTGTAATCTTGTAGATAACTTGGAAATCGATATTGCAGGTAGCATATTATTATACATACTTTGTTATTTTTATTATCTGTGGTATAATTATATTATGTAACATATTTATTAAGACCAGTCGCAGGGGCACAAGCGTGTGACTGTAAACGCGACAGACGAAAAAGACGAAATTGGGAAACGGAAGTACTAACGGAGTCTTAATGGGAACAGAGTGTCTTAACACTAGATTCCCAGTTCCGTCTGCCTATCTTAATTAATTAATTTTAGAGATATTGTATGTCAGATGACGGAAGTCAACGTGTATATATATATATATATATGTATATGAGTATGTGTGTGTATATATATATATATATATATATATATAAACATTCTTGAATATGTTTTTTATGTCTATGTATTTTATTTTTAAATAAAACTCCTTAGCCGGATTAATCGCATATATTAATATTATACATTTTTGGAAACCCGACGTTTCAAACTATTCGCAGTAGTCCGTGGTCACATGCGGTGGCATTCGTCTGTCAGTCGACATCATTATTATATGAAACTACCGCCAACGATTTAATTGTCTCGCGCAAGCAGTCAGCTCATTCCGGCAGAATGAGTTTATTGTATCTTGCCTTGTGGTGTGGTGGGTTTGAGACTTGAAAGTCTTCACGAGTGGATCCGAAGTGATAGAATGTTTCCAACCGTCTTATCTATTGCAATTTGGATGTATTTGTATTTCAATCAATTTGGATGTATTTGTATTTCAATAGCCGCGCGGATCATTCTAGGGTTATATTTGTTCTTCCCAGCGAGGACGTGCGAAATGTTTTCTCGAGTCAAAAATCGAATCCACAATCATCGTGTAGATATTATTATCAACTGCACTATTAAAGTGTATTGCAGCTTATAAAAAGACCAGTTACCTAAAAGAATTCTAAGAGTTGCTCCACAGTATCGCAGCGTTGGGCTCTCATTAAAACTCGCATAGTGTTTACCCTACATCCCTCCGCCACAATTACGCGCAGCTACCTGCATATTTGCATCCACTTAATGGATTGCAACTACGCAAGTGCAAAATAAAATGAAATCCCTTTGGTTAACAGAGAACTCATTCTCTGTTAACCAAAGGGATTTCATTTCATGGCCGGTACTCATACCGGCGTAAATGATTTCTGAGAATTAAATCATATTTTTTGCTATATACTCGTATATAGTAGAATGTAAGTAGTACTACTTATTTGATTTGGATATATATTTTAATAAATTTATTTGTATATGGTAGTTAATGTTAAAAATTGGTTATTTTACAATATAATGCATAGAATTGAGTGTTTTTACTGACAAACTCCCAATTACATTAGGTTTATATTGCAGCGCTTACTTTTTGCTTTATGCTGTATCCCACATTATAGCAGGTTTAGAGGATATGCAGTGGTAGCGAAAAATTATAAATATTTATATAATTTTCATTTTAAATAAAGAAAAGTTAAAGAAATAAAAATGCCTTACTATAACAATAACAGCTTAAAATCCAGGCTGACCTAAAACACTATCCAATTAGGTAATCTAGTATATCGCCCAAACACAAGCCAAGGTTGATTCAATGTCGTCTCGTCTAACCTATGGTAATTTATATGAGAATTTTATTCATATGTTTATATAAACTTGTTTCTTATTAAATATTTTATTATTTATATACACTTCAGATTATTTCTAGAAATATATTTAGAAGATACATACACTTACATAATTAATCGATGTTGGTAAGTATTGTTTTATAGTTTACTAGTCGTCGCCCGCAACCTTGTGTGCCTGGTGTTAGGTATAACGTCAAATAGAAAATCTCATTTTTTTCCTTATCCATAATCCGCCACGCAACCTACAATGATTCCAGAATTTGGAACTTAAGGCGGAAAGTAGAGAACGGAGTGTATAAAATATACTATTGCTAATATGTCGTTACAGGTTTCGTTTTATGTTTAACATCCATTTATACGATTCGCATGTAATGGGATGCTGTTAAACCTCTTTATATTTATTAAAGACGTTTATGGCGATGGGTTTTATTTTTATGTCCTCTTTGAAAGTCTCACTTTTACTCCACATTTATTATAATTAGTTCAGATTATAGAATTGTCAGGAAAAATTATAAACACAGCAGATACACGTTTAAGATAATAATAACATAGCTGAGGCACGAAGTGTGACTGTAAAACCGACTGGTTGTGAGTTCNATTTATATTTCCATTTCTTCGCTCTGGTGTCGAGGTTAAGCGCGGCGTTGAGTTCTGCCACTCAACACGCAATGCCACCAGAATTCGGCAGAAAGTGGGGAACGGAGTGTCTTAACACTAGGTTCCATCTGCCTACCCTGCTGGGTGCGGGATACAGCATGAAGCTGATAAAAAAAATAACATAGTTATGGTTTGGATTCGCACATGACGGATATATTTAAAGATAAAGCTGAGAGTTGAGTTCAGCCACTCAACACACAATGTCGAAAATTGGACAGAAAGTGGAAGATGTAGTTTCTGTGACACTAGATAGCATCTGTTTAGCCTTCTAGGTATGTACGTAGTAAATACGTGAGGATGGAAAAAGATACGTAGTACAAAAGGTGGACTGTTACATACAAAGGCCAACGAGAAGAGTATAAAATGTTTTGCATAATTTTAAAGCTTTTAAAATTTAAACGATATGCAATACAGGAAATGCGAAATAAAATTTTATGTTCAGTTTATACATATTGCTTACTTTGACATTGATCGTATCTAATAACAGAATGACATAGTGACTCAAAAAAAAAAACTTAAAACCGAGGTTGCGAGATTTCATGTTGAGTGGCTGAACTCAACGCTGAAAACTTTATTTTTCTAAAGCGGTTAAATGAAGGAAATTCATTTTCCTTGCGTGAGAAATGAAACTACTACCATCGCATTTACAATCAGACGCTTTCTCATTGTGCCACTATGGTTTTTAATAAAAACATTACCTATTTACATTTTTTTTTTCAAATTATTGAAATTAATATTATTAACAAAATTATATTGTTTTATAGCACAGGCAAAATCACAGGCAGTTGCTACTATTAAAAATGCAACATAAAAGAAATGCCACCTTTTATGAAGGTTAACTCGGTTCAGCCAAGCTTACAAAGTCAAGGCTCTCGCTGGCTTTTATAAATATTTACGTCTAAACACTAATAAGGCATGAATATAACTGCTTTTTTCAACGCGATAACCATTTCATTAAGCGTACGTTCACCTTTGAATGGTCTAATTAATTGCACCCATTTATTATATTGGCCCCGCTTATATAATGTTGGTTTACTCGACCTTAGGAGCGCGTCGGAAGTTTATTTGAGCTTTAATTGTCACACTTGCTTCACTCTGTATCCCGCATATAGGGTAGGCAGAAGGAAGATGGAAGAGGATCTAGTATTAAGACACTCCCGTAAAGACACCTGGTCCCCACTTTTTCGCCGAATTCTGGAGGCATTGCGTGTTGAGCCCCTGCGCCACGACTACAGTTACAGTTTACAGTTGGAATAAACTTTGCATTGTAGATAGATATAATATTTACTGGGCTGATAATCTTCTTTCTTATCCTAGTTACTCACGTAACTGTCCTTTTTCTATAATATTTGAATTTGGGCTTTTTATTTTCTTTCTTCTTTCAAATTTGTCCGTAGTATTTGCTACCAATTAAACCAAAACTTATATGAATACAAAGCTGTAGTTTTTATGTGTTCCATCAAAGAGACCAGTTTTCGTAACATATAAGTTGCTAACTTAAATAAATTTATCTATTATATTATAAATTGAAAGTACATTTAATTATTATTGATTTTATTATGTTATCAATAATTAATATATCCATGCTTAATATAATCCCAATGTAGAATTGAAGCTGCAAATACCACAGAAGCAACGCTAATCTAACTAAAATCCAATTCCATCTTACCAATTCCACCTATACCTTAACAAAAAAATATTTTAAACCCTACTTTATGTTATGTAAGAAGTAAATGTGTTTTATATAAGTAAGTAAATTTTGTATAATTTCTGAGTAAATCATTTACATAATGACGTGAAACAGAGATAACATTTTATTTTTAAATAAGCATTAATTTTTTTTTAATTGAACTGTTACATATATCTTCAATTACTGTGGAATAGATACATCTTTCTAATTAGAAATATGGTGTCCCACTGGGAAAGCATCTGATTCCAAACTCGATAGTTGTGATTCGATACCCATTTGTGGGAATTTATTTTTTTGATTTCTCCGCTCTGGGAAGATACAGTGCGGCGTTACGCAAATTAACACGCGTCTTGAGTCTTTAATTGAGGGGAGATTAAAGGATCAAAAATTGTGTTTAATATTGTATCATTATACCGTTTTTACTCTTTACTTATCTATACATCGAAAAGTATGACACCAAACTCATTCATTATCAAACTTCTTAGATAACATCAATCAATTCAGTTCGACAGACAGTTTTTTTCCACCCGTACACAACTCAATGGCGTCCAATAATAGATTAGAATAGATAAAAACCGATCGCTCGAAATGCAGCAAGCTGTGGCACAGCGTGCTTGTGAAAGTGTTATGCACGCGCCCAGACAGCCGGCAGACAAGAGAAAGGTGATTGTCTAAAGAGACATTGCTCAGTGGCCGAGAGGGCGGGATCAATGATCGCGGCGCGGCTTCTAACTAGTTCCCATAGCCCGTGTAAGTGTTTAGAAATGGTGGTTTTATTTTTATTTGGTATAACTTCACGCTGTACTCCACGTATGTTAGGTAGAGGGACCAGTTGTTGACTGGCCGGATCTCAACGCCGCGTTTTGTGTTCAGAAACCTTATGATATAGTTATATGTATGATTTATTGCCACGGTTGTTTCGTCGATTTTTTGTTTGGTAGTTTGTTGGTGCTCGTTAAGGAGATCTGGAAGTTAATTTTGATTGGGTTGTAGTGTAATTTTAGGGTCTAATGATATCTATAGATAGAAAATTGTTGTTTCTTTTGTAATCAATAGATTCAAATATTTTATGAAAATTATTTCGGGGTTAATTCCCATTTCCTTAAGCATATTCTTATTAATTCGAACGAGTAGTTTAAAGACAGCCTTGCACCGTGAATCGCTTAAGAACATTGTTTATTTTGGCAAAACGTTGACTGATTGCAAAAGTAAACAGTGCTCCGTGCTTAGAAATGGCTGTTGTATTTTAACTGGTGCTAATTTTTTATAACTTCATGCTGTATGCCGCATATAGCAGTTGAAACCTGATGTTAAGATACTCCGTTCCCCACTTTCCGCCTTTTTGATACATTGCCTTTTGAATGGTGAAATTCAACGCCGTGCTTTATATCTTATTACCAGAGCAAAGAAATATTAAAAAATCATAACCCCAAATCGAACCGTCCCAACCGTCTCGTTTATATGTAGTAAAGCGCTGTGCCACTGTGCGACGTCGTCCTAGGACTTACTATTAGATACGTATGTTAATGTTTTCCGGTCGTTACACTGTTGGCCTTCTAGTTTCCCTTGTCACTTCTTAACTGGTTGTTAATGGTCGGGATTTATCTTATCTTGTACAGACTGTCTGTGGTTGTGCGCACTTTTGTGCTTGTAGTTGTTATCGAGACGTGGATACTTTAGGAATGTTTTTGTGTTTTCTTTATTATGCTGCGCATGCACATCTGGTGATGATATAATTAATGGATAGTGTTTGTAACAAATATTTTAAATGACTGTTGGACGATAACTAGGCATTTAACGTGTTAATAAAGACTATGTTTTTGTATATTTATATTAATATTTCAAAAAATCTTTTATTGGTTTTAATCTGAAAATGATCTTAAAAAACTAAAATTAAGTTTTCTAAAGATCTGCAGGAGCGACAAAACATCAGCTTTAGTATTTACAGTCTTAAAGTCCACGCTGACAATTTCCAAGCGATGACTAGTCATCATGACAACACAATAAAACAGTTCCCAAAATTTATGCAATTTTTGAATACGTAAAGATTTAAACTCAAAATTTAATATAAATTAATCTAATTAATTCTAAATCGTGACAGTAACAAACAAGTACATTATGTGAATTAATTTATACCAATCGAAACTATTAATCTACAATACTGACTTTCTCCAAGTAATGTCTATAATATTAAAGGATTACAATATCTAATGCATATTTTATGGCTTTCGCTCAGATAGGAGAAAGGCATAAGTAGATATAGGTACAGTACAGCCGATGTGTAGTGGCCACCTTGAACTAAGGCTTTCTGAAGCATAGTACACTCGGGATAAAACACAATCAAAAGTTAAAAAAAAATCTAAAATCATATTTGCCTAATACATCTTCATCTAACTTTTAGGGCGGTCACGACTCGTCGACCGTATTGTACCTACTTACTAGTACGAGCCAATACAGTGCCCAGATGAAACTCGATGTGTGATACAAGCAATGACGGACGATGATGAATTATTTTCTATTTGCTCGCTTATTGATCACCCCGACTGTGTTGGTACGAAAGTGGAAAGTTATTTATAGTGTATGTATGGGTTTGTAAATTATGATTATTGAGGTCGTCTCGGTGCACGGTGTGACTGTAATTGCGATGGTTGGGACTTTGATCCTCATTTGGAAGAAATTGTAATTTACATTTTGTTCGTTTTCGTCCTGGTAGACAATACGCGCCGTTGAATTCCGTCGCTGAACGCGCAATGTCTCACAAATTGGGCGACAGGTGGGAGTTTGCTTTTTATGAGTAGAATTAAGTTTATGAACAGTTTATCTGTTTATTGATGTTTTTTTATAATCTAGCGTTTTCAAATCAGGAGGCTAAATTATATTTATAAATACATGAATTGAAATTTGAAATTGAATCCAAAAATTAAATATAACAAAACATAAATAGTAGTGAGTTGTCACTATATTTCTTTAACCAAATGTTAAATGTGACAAAGAGAACCAAAGGTTAAAACACTTTTACAGATCCTTCAATAAACAGTAGTACCCATAAAGTAATAGGAAAAACACAGTCTTTACAACATTACGATTATCTAATCATACATGTTCATAGATAGAGGTCAGTCGTGGCGCAGGAGTACACGCGTACAACTGTAACCGGACGGGTTGTTGGTTAGATTCCCACTTGAAGTATGAAATATTTCATATTTTCATTACCTCGCTCTGGTAACGAGGCATACCGCGGCGTTGATTTGCGCCACTAAACACGTAATGCCAATGAAAAGTGGGGAAAAGGAATATCTTAAAAGTACTGTCTTAACAATAAGTTCCAAGGGTCTTTCTGCCTACTCCGCTATATGCGGGATACAGCGTGAACCTAAAAGAAAAAACATGGACATAGAGTATATTCTAGGTACCTACGTAATGCAAATAACATTGTCGCTAAGAGTGGCATTGAACGCAGCCAATGGGCCGTGACACGAGCGGAATGGTTCGCCGGATCTCGCTGTTTAGTATTGTCTGTGTTCCTGTGTTCGCCATTCCTTATATAGTGATTTGATAGATCCTTAGGAAGTCCTTTAAAGGATGTTTCGTGTTTTAATTATTGATAGATATATTGTGTTGTTTTCCTATTAGATGTTGGGTTTTTTTTGTTAATTAGTTAGTTTTACTATTATGTAGTTACGTATTTTAGTAATTAATTAGTAAATACACATTAGACAAATGCATTTAATTTTTACCTTCTTATTTGGAATTTAAAAATGTATCAAATCGTATGAATTGTTAACCTACTGTTATGGTTATAAAAAATAATTATTTTGTATTATCATCATTTGTCTGTAAGATAGCATTAATTACTAGATTACTATCTGAAACTTTATTCGTAACCGGTGAAACTGGTTATTAGTCTCTAAGTACGCCTCTACATGATATCGTACATTGTAAAACCGTGTCACAATGTTGAGTTCCGCTTCTCAATGCGTATTAACTCGAAAAAGGGGCGGGAAGTGGAGAACAAAGAATCGTAACACTACGTTCTCTTTGCCTACCCTGCTATGCGGGAATAATCGTGAAAGAAGGACTTTTCTTATTACTAGTATGCAAATCGGCATTATAAATGGAATAAAACGTGAGAGCAATACAAAAACTACGACCCACTACGTAATTTTCCTTAAAAAAAAATCTATAAAATATATTTTAAAATTAAATGTGGAATAAAAATGTTAGAAATAAAAACTTACCCGTACTACGTAATAGTAGCTACGTATTCCTCCTCCAGGGCTTGGAATATGGAGCTAGGATTTAACGACCTCCTATAAATATTTACGACTGCTTACACCGCTATCACTGATTTAAACTCTAAACGGGCTTGCATTGGTTTTGTAAAATTGTACACCGGCGTAATTTTTTACTCTCTTTTCTTTTAAATGGTTGATTCCAAAAATGTTTTTATCTGACTTAATGACTAAATGTGTTGTACATTTCATCCTAGCGTTTTTAAAAGGTTTTTTTTCATTGAGAGCGTCATTTACTTTCCTATGACTTGAATTATATTTAAAAAAGACCCATCTGCATTATAATTTCTCGCATAGCAGGATAGGCAGAGAGAATCTAGTGTCGAGACATGCTGTTGTCGGTGGTAGCTGAACTGAACGCCGCGCTTAGTCTACCTGAGCGAGGAAATGAAGATATCATTTAAATATAATCATTATTACGTTGACAGTTAAACTCCGCCTTACTGCGCCACGACAGCCATCATTTCACACAAATAGACAATTTGGGTATATTTATTAAGGTACGAATAGACTTCGACACTATACACCGTACACTCAGTGTCTTAGTCATAATGTCTCTGAATGTACACGAGTGTCTCTGATTTTTGTAAGTGTAAATTAATTAATTTCATGACTACCACAGTGATGGTAAGTAAAGCTTTTTGGGTATACTTTTTACATACATTTTTAAATGTATTCTTCATTTGATCACACGGACGAAGGCACAGTTATTTTTTTTATTATATACTATTATAATATATAATAAAAGAATATTATTATACAATCGTACGTTGCGTCAATCGTCGTCACTCAACATATATTCTCTCTAAAGTATGCAGAAAGTTGTGAACGTAGTGACTTATTACCAAGGTATCACCACCCACGCAACATAATTACTAAGCTTCCCTGCTTTCCACTTGTAATTAAATACCATACATTTCACGCCCAGAACGGGCCGACGACGCCCACGTGGCTTTATTAAGGCAATAGGTAGGAACTGAAAACGTGTATATTACTCCGTAAAGAGTTACGGAGTAATATACACGTCTCGTACCGCCATTGCGCCGCTAAAAATAATTGCTATTGACAAATGCCTTTCTCGTCTGCCATTTGCTTTAGAAAGTCTTTTGTTAGGTTTTATTGTCTATTTTGTTTGGTGTATTATTATATTTGTGTTAGCCGCGGGCTATGGAACCCGCGGCTTCGTCCACGTGGCCAAATGGAAATATCTAACATTTGATAGCTTATAACCTTCTTTAATAAATAGATTATTCATATTCAAGTCACAAAGAAGTTTAAAATTCAAACTAAGTATCAAAATTTATATTACAAAAGATATATCAAGAAACACCATTTAAATAAAATGTGGCACTCGCGCACACTTGTACTTTTAAGCTTACGCTTGTAGTGTACAGTGAACGCGCGAGCTTTCCAAAAGCCCCCCGTGGCAACAGGCCCGGGGCGCGCCATCAGGCTGCGAGGCGATAAATATCTCACGCCTTGCAAATTGTCGCGTAGGCTGTGAAATATATCTGAAATAATGTGCGGATCGTCGTGGCGCAGTGGGATAGTGAATGTGACGGTTGTAGGTTCAATTTCCATTCGGGGGAATCATTTTGTTTAAAATAAAATAAAAAATCAGCTTCACGCTGTATCCCGCACACAGCAGGGTAGGCAGAGGGAACCTAGTGTTAAGACACTCCGTTCCCCACTTTCTGCCGAATCCTGGAGGCATTGCGTGTTGAGTGGCAGAACTCAACGCCGCGATTAACCTCGACACCAGAGCGAAGAAATGGAAATATAAATTTAAGTAAATATTTCACCTCCTCGAGTGGGAATCGAACCCACAACTAGTAGGTTTTACAGTCACACCTCGTGTCGCTGCGCCACGACTGGCCTCATTTTGTTTAAGATATTTTTAATTTTTATTTGGCAGATAGTGGCCACCCGAAGTGTCTTACGAGAACGGTGTGTCATCACTAGGCTTACAGCTTCCCCCAGCCTGCTGTGGTTGCGGCTATGATATGTACCTATATGGAATATAGAGTGAAGATGAAAGAAAAATATACCAACATGGTTTCTTATATAGGCTTAAAATAAGTTTTAACATGTCAATGTCTCTGTTTATATACCTTTATCACAGTTGTCACCCGTTATCTGTCCTAATTGTGTCCAACCTCATTAAGGATAAGATGGCCGGCCAGGCAGTACCAATAACAGCGGCCCATTCTGAGAAAAAAATACATTTACTTTATTAGATGCATTTAATGAATATTTTCCTTGTCTTTTAAAAAGCCAGCCCAGAGGCTTATTGGAAATGAACGCGGCAAAAACTGCTTAAAATGGAATATATTAATTAACTATCGATCGGCTCGCAGCTTCGCCCGTTTGGACCACACTATTATTTATTTATTATACTAATTCGTATTACTTGTATGTTCTAATAATATCACGTCACTTTAAAGACAATATCTATTATTTGAAAACTTAAGTTTTAGCTAATTTAATCAAAATTATGTTGCAATTTTTCGAATTAATTACTTTAAGTTTTAAAATCAGCTTTACGCTGTATCCCGCACATTCCGCACAAGGCTGGGTAGGCAGAAAGAACCTGGGAAACTAGTGTTGAAACACACCGTTTCCCATAAGATATTTCTGTTCCATAAGTTTAAATATTTTTTTGTGGAAACAAAAATATTTCTTAAAAATCTTCATCTGTTGCAGTTTTCATAGTGTCTTTCATAAAGTAACAAACAGACCAGTTGTTAATTATGTACTTACGTGTAAAATATGAACAGTAGGTCAACTTACATAACACACTCGAGTGTCATTTGTAAATACTGAAATGCGATTATCTCCTCGCAACACTACTACACAACAGTTTTTGCATAAGTTACACAACTACGGATAAATGTGCTGGCGACGTACATACCTCAACTTTGTCTTTAAGTAGGAGAGCCATGCGCGACGCGGCGTTGTATTCCGCCATTCAATGCATAATGTCCTGAAAATTGGGTGGAAAGCGGGTAACGAAGTTTTTTAATAATAGAATATTTCATTTTTCAATCTTTGATCTTTCATACTCCAAAATCCTGTCTTTTATATATTTAAACTAAAATATCTTAACACAAATATTTGTGATACTATGCTAAAGTTGTGAGTTTGATTTCCACTCAGAAGAATGAAATATTATATTTTTTTAATTTCCCCGTTCTGTTCACGTGGTAAAGCGCAGATCCGAATTCGGCCGAAAGTGGGGAACGGAAATATCTTAACGGGAACGGAGCGTCTTAACACCAAGTTCCCTCTGACTACCCTGCTATATGTAAAATAAATAATATAATATTTGTCAGTAACGCTTTCCTCCCGTTCTAAAAGTTATCAATAGGATATTATACTTCGATGATAAATAGATGTACTTTGTATAGTTTTTAAAGAAACTTTCTCAATAATGGCTGGTGGTAGATTTGCTTTACACTATTACCGGCCACCGCTCCGACCGTTTCGTCGCTTTATTGTAATTTATGGCGAAGCATTTTTGTATGGGACTTTGTTATCGATACTATCGAGATATTGAAGCAAATTCTTTGTCATGAGAATATATGAAATACTTTTTTTTTGTGAGTTATGTAAGGTATTTTTTATAGATATTGTGCTATGATTTGTCGGTTTTTCTGTTCCATTTTGTCATTATTTAATTTAAAGTTAAATAAGTATAGGTATTTTTTAATAAATAAAGAATGTAATATCAAATAACGATAATAGGTATACTAAAATTATATATATTTTTTTCAAACAAGACAAAAATTATTATAATAAAATTAAATTTATATAATTTTAAAAGATGAACTAACAAGCCAACCCCCCAACTTCACCGACGCGACTATTACAAGTAATGTAATAATCATTAATTATAATATTATTTAAAAATATCACTATCGCTCGCGACGAGAACGTATTGTTTGAATAGATTGTAATGTATGTTATGTAAGTATTACGTTTTGTTTCTCAGAGAGATAAGCCGACACGTGTGCTTGGTATCAGATAAACCTCGCGCGTGTTTAGACTTACTTTTTTTTAATCTTTTTTTTAGCTTCACGCAGTATCCCTCACATAGCATGATAGGCAGGTTCCCTACCTGACAACCTAGTTTTTTGATACTCCGTTCCCATTAAGAGACGTTCCCCATTTTTCGCCGAATTCTTAAGGCATTTTGAGTGGCGGAACTCAACGCCTGGCATTCAGTTGCATCTTCTAATAACCTATTTCTAAACTGAACAAAAACAGATTAACTCAAAATAAGTTCTTCTTTGTTTTTTTTTACCTTTACCATGATTTTAAAGTGCTTATAGTTTTCTAAATGCTAAATATTTATTTATTAATATGGTATGGTAGAGGTACTTGTACACTTAAATAACCTTTATTCACGCCAACGCACGCTCCCGTTCTCCCCAGACAAGCGAGAAGACAGCGTCTGTCTGTCATATAGCTAATTGACACTTGAGAACATCATGAGGCATCCTTTATTAAGTATACAGGCGTGCTTTATACTAAAAAGCTATTTATAGTCGTTACACTGCACCCTTCCTTAACGCAAGTGGTTATGGATCGTTCTTTTTTTTAAATGTTCACTTTGTGATACAATTATGTGCGCTTTTAATTATTTTCAATACATAACATAATGAGTGTTTTATGAAGCAAGAGAGCTCTCACTCTTGCTTCATAAAACAGTAAGAGAATTAGGGCAAAATCTCCGTTGACCTCCGTTGAGACGGAAGCGTAAGGATCTTCAGGAGAGCATGTATGTGGGGAGTGATGACACTGGACGAGGCGAATGAGATATGCAGAGACTGGAGCATGGCGCTCTGTTCTCTCTGGCTACCCCGCTAGAGAATTAGCGAAAAGCTACAAAAAAAAGTAGTATTTTTACAAATTTTTATTATATTAATCTCTGTTGTTTTTGTCTCAAACAAATATAAATTTAATTAAATCTTTCATTTACTCGAATGAGGATCAAATCCTGAACCAGCCGCTTTAACAACAAGATATTCTTTATTACAATATTTTCAATTATCAATATCGGCATATACTCACATTAATTTATTAAATCCTTATATTAATACATCCATGTATCGAATATTCGCAATAATAAATTTAACAACTTCAATTTCATATTTGTATTAAAGCCTATAATATTATAATATAGAAATTGAGTGGGCTATTTATAAACATATAATGACATGACGCTTGTATTATCTTGTTATAATATGTAAAAGTGTAAATATGCTGTCCAAAGTAGCTACAGTCTCGAGTGTGAGTACATACTAACATGGTTTAATAAAATTAGACTATTAGCTATGATCATTTATTTAAATTTTAGTATTTCATCCTGTTCTGTCGTGCAAATCGAAACCACTACCTCCGAAACTAATTTATACAGACAGACACATAAATATTCTTGAAAGAAATATTTGTCCTTTAGTTAAAAACATATATATAAGTACGTACCCTACCCATCATATCGTATTATAATATTTTGTTAAATATTTATCTGTATGTAAAATATAATTTATAAAGCTCTTTTGTTACTGACTGATTGAGAAACGACGCACAGCCGAAACTGCTGGACTTAAAAAAGTTGATATTTGACATGTAGATAGATTCCTTGGATAATAAAGAGGAGAAGGAGAATTAAGAGAGGATTTCGATAATTCCTACGGAAATGGATAGAATGTGAATTTTACAACAAAGTCCACGGAAACGGAGTCGTATTCGACAACTATTATTATACTCGTATAACACACCAAATAATATTCTCATCTTTTTAGCTTCACGCTGTACCCCGCGCATACTTTGCTATGCGCGGGGTACAGCGTGAAGCGCAGCAGCGCGCAGAGGGAACCCAGTGTTAAAACAGTCCGTTCTACACTTTCCGATCTATATATTCAATATAAATAGTTCTTCCTTAAACTAATAATAAACATTTCACGTTTCAACAATCTAACATGCAGATTTGGTAGTGCTACTATTTTTTAGACTATCTTTTTAACTCTCGGCCGTATTATATGGGCATGGGGCGCGGTATGGCGTGGCTCGACTGTCAAGCGTGGTGATTCACCGTAGCTGGTGGTGATTCACGCTCCATTCTCTAACTTATGCGTTGCCCGATCTTGTAGCTGCCTACTTATGGCACGTGTCTGTATTTGATTAGATCTTCTAGAAATTTTTCTACACGAGAGCTATGCTGTGTCAGAAATATATATAATATTTTTGTCTTAAATATTTATTTGTGTTTTAGTTTTAATTTGTGATGGAAAATACAAACAGCAAAGCGAACCTAGTGTTAAGACACTCCGTTCCCCATTTTCCACGGAAGTTTTCGCTGCATTGCATGTTGAGTGGCGAATCTCAACGCCGAGCTTTTGCCTTCGTGCCAGAGCCAAAAATTAAAAATAATAATTCATTCCTTCGAGTGGGGATCGATGGGGATCGATCCCACAGCCGTTGTCGCCCCCAGTCGTTATAGTCACCCCCAAGTTCCCTTGTGCCCCAGCGCCACAACGGCCTCTGATAGACAACAGTTAATACTACAACCGATAATAGTTGCAACTTTGATAAGCAATTAAGACATGCCTATACTAAGAAATCTATTATTATAGATTCGAATTCCACAGGGGTGGAGTGTACCCATATACATATGTATTAAAATTATGTTTGGCTGAATATTAATAGTCAATATTTGTAAGTTGTTAGTGAAAAAGGAAACTTGGAAATAGGAGAAGAGAGTGATGTGTCACGAGGGGTACTGTATCTAAGCTGCTTAATGCAGGAGATGTTATTATTATTGAATTAAATTACTTAACCAGATTTTTAATCGATATTTGTGTAATGTTTTAAAAAAGGAATACCTAGGTATAACTAATCATATGTTTAGTTTCTTTTTGTGTAATATAACGCATTTCAGTAAATTCAAAGTGAATTTAAAATTTTTAATATTAATATGAACATATTCTATAGATATTTTAAGTACGACTCAAACAGGTGTATTGCCTACGCAAATTGAAATGGTTATTGGAATTACTTTCTCTTTATTGAATTTATTTATGCTATAAATATCGTAACTGACGCTTAGGTCTTGACCCTAAGATATATGATGTATGGTGTGTGAGCGGGCCCAATAAAGAACTACGTTGAACTCGCAAGAGTAAGCTGCATCGGTACTCGTATTTCCAAGAATAAATATCCGGGCGGAAAGAACCGAGCGAGTAGAAAGAGTGGAAATGAACTACTATAGTTCTAGGCTTCTAGGGAGCGCGGCGAAGTAATTACAAAACACAGAACTCTATTGATGGAAATGTGAACCTATTTTATTTAAGAGTAGTCCACCCCGCGTAAACACTACCCGCCCAATTCTCTTTCGCGGTGAAAAACCGGACTTAATATTAGAAAAACTGAGGTCTAATGAGAATTAATTATTATTTCATTGTAAATACTGAACAAACGTTACGAAGTTAATGTTTCTATTTAATTTTAACTAATGGCCATTTAAATGATAAGCTTTATTAAACTTGGTCTCGTGAAATGCTGATTACACCCACTAATGGCTGCAGCTATCCTTGACCGTTGCAATTCGTGGTTGCTGTTCTAGAATTTTAACAGTTTTTTTTTTCATATAATTGTGTGTCATGAGGTCAGGATGCCATTAAAAAACAGGATTGTTTATTGCAACCCACGCTTTTGGCGCCCGCGGCTGTGTAACGAAAACACGTTATATGCTAGACATCTTTACTTTTATATATGTATTGTTACTTGTTAAACGGAGGTGATAGCACCTTAATTTTTATTGAAACGTAGTTGGAAATGGTTTTATTATTATATATATATGTATATGACTTATCACTTCACTGTTATTGAGTTTTTTGTCTGTTTTTATTCTGCGAAACATAGATAGATAACTTCGTCAACATAACGCTTTTTGGAATCTCTTGTATCATAATCGCTTTGATTTGAGAATAATTTCGATCCAAACCTTATTTTTATACTTATTGTCTAACCTCAGCTACTTCTCAAATATCTAGAGATAATTGAGAGACTGTGGAGGGCAAATAAAGGATTTAGTTTCACCTACATTAAGCTATGACAAGGACAAAGGCTATTTCTTACATTATTAATGGAGTACTTTTGGTTATGGTTTTTGATAATATTACGAGCATATAATATTAATTAGTACTTTTGTTTTTTTGTACTCACAAATCTCTCGTGTGGCCTCTTACTGCTACTTTCAAATTGCCTCGGTTTGGCTTCAATGAGTAAATCAAAATTATATAAAAAAAATCATGAATTGTGGTTTTATGCCACAACCACCGCGTTTGGTCGGTCATATCCTGCAACGCGATGACGTCGTTGATAGAACAATATTTATACATTGTTATATCTTAAAACATTTTGCGTAGACGACAAAAGGGTTTTGGTTTGGTTTATATATATATATATATAATTTGATATTTATCTATACATAAAAAGCCAGTATATCTCTAATTTAGCTCCCCCTACAATTCGATCTGTCACTCTGAGCCGTTTTTGTTGATATTGACAAATGATGTGTAGCAGTAAGGGCTCGGGGGTACGTGACGAGACGCTCGTCCGCCCTACCAATAGTTTTTGTGTCCTTTCCTCTGTTCATTCAAACATGATACAATGGTTTATCTTACTCGATGTCATTTCACGCTAGGGTTACCAAATATTTTGAGAAACTACTCGTTTAGTTTAAAAAGTTACCAGTCATTTTGGATAATTACAGTTACTTATTGAACAATAGTTAATAAGATTTGTCGTCGCAATAATGAAATGTATATAGTAATTCTCCGAAATTAATCTCGCGTTTGTTGCCAGAGTTATAAGTATGTGAACAAAGTTATGTTATTATAAGTATGGATACGAGCAGACCAAGACAGGAAAAGCTGGCTGGCTGGGTGTATGAGGGAGGCTTACGTTTAGAACAACAAATATTATTATTAATTATATTTAAGGCAAAAAATATGAATTATTGTAATATATTTATTGTTATATAACTGACCCTCATTGGATAGTTATAAAATTACCTTAAATATCTCAAAATACAAAAAAAGACTGGTCCTGGAGAAACAGGACGGTTGGCAACTCCTCCTTTTATTAATATTTGTTTTGAGCCCACATAAAAAAAAAATGAATGGAAAGTATATTATAAAGCGGATATGAATACCGTTTTTTATGCTGTGTAATGTTTTATTGTAATTCTTTCTGATATAAATAGTGTTGCAGACTCACAGTATATCCCGCATGAAGCTGGGTAGAGAAGGGAACTTGCTAAGACACTCCGATCCACTCGCAATCCAATTATATGGACTGCGTGTTCAGTGGCGGAACTCAATAGAGAGAGAAAATGAAGATATAACTCATTAATTTTAGTGCGAATCAAATCGAAAATTCACAATAAGACTAAAATAGTGTTGAAAATTTTATGTTCTTACTTGGTAGCATTAAGAAAGAAATTGCAAATAGAATTCATTTAAAAAAATATAAAAACGTGCAAACCTAAAACTTATCAATTTGATCTATTATTTTTATCTATTCTATTCGACATTTCAAATCACCACAAATACATAGTAAGTATCTAGACATAAGTAGACCAGATTAATTTGATACCGACCACCCATTGGCGGTCAGCTCTAACCTAAGCCGCTTATTTGTTGTATAATAACAACCTATTAATGTCCTATATCATACTTATATTATTATTGAAGACCGCCATATTAGTGCAATTGCAAAGTATCCAATGTACATGATGGTAGGAGGCTTAATTCTCACTGCGAAATGGCCTACTGTAACCTTACATGTAATGGTTGGTGGTGGAATTCTCGTTGAAAAATTAAAATGATTATATTTAACTTATTTATATTTCACATGCCTAGTAAGCGTTACGTTGAGTTACCTTCTTTATGTCTCTAAACTAAGTAAAACGGAGAATTGCGTGTTTGGATACCTACTGTCTATCAGCCTATCGTACTTAAAGCAGTATGTGAGTCAAGGTCAATAATATGACAGAAAAAAAATCTGTGATGCTGTGATAATCTAGATTTATAAATTTACAGATGAATGATGAAGTGATAGGTTTTTGAATTGTAACTCCACGTTAGCTGTTGGATACAAATTTAAATTAAAAATAATGATTATACTTAAAATATAAGCGTTTCTGAAGTATGTTAGAAACAACAGGAGAGATCTCTATATTTAAAATTATAATATCAAGTAATAACTGTACTTCGTACAACCTACTTCAGTTATAATATTATAACCTACAAGCTATTGTGTAAGAGCATATTAAGATGTTGCATTACTAAAACCCGACTTTTGTCTCTTTGTACTCTTATAACATGACGTTCTTCAAGAAATTTCTTTACACAATACTGGGATTCCTTTGCATTATGAAAGTTTCCTTCCTACTTAGCATACTCGTATATATCTATGTATGAACTTTGTTCATCTTGGCTTAGTTAGATATTGTTGTAGAACCTACTGTCTAATATAAGAAAAATATATATAAAGCGACTGCTTTCATTCGTTGATGGTTGTGGGTTCAATTACTATTTAGAAGATACCGATTTTGTGCATTACGGCGATGACTTCCGCAACCGAACTCGCTGGGTCTGGAAAAGTGAAAAATAGAAAGTGGAAAGAATGAAATGTCGTTTGTCAGCCTACTTCGTGATACACAAGAGCCATGAAAATTTTGACTTTTTGATTAATTTATATTATGAAAAAAAAATAATAATAATTTAGTTATGGGCAGTCGTTGCGGCGCTGCGGCACAGCGAATGACTAAACGCGACGCTTGTGGGTTCAATTCACTCGTGAGAATGGAATATTTTCTCCGCTGTGACAACAAGCCAAAGCGCCACTAAAAACACAATGTGTTTAAAATTGGGAAACGGACTAATCTAAACACAAGGTTTCTTAAGCCTACTCCGCTGCATGACAAATACAGCGTGTAGTAAAAAGTATATATATATATATAACATACGACATACCTATCCTATTATAACTTAGGTTTGCCTTATTTTGAAATAAGATTAAAACAAAAATTAAATTCTAATTTCGTTCTCCCACAAGATAAACAAGTTGGCCCCAGTCCAAGCAACTCGGTACACAGGCGCATCGTAATGTATTACTTAGGTTACGTACCTACAACCTGGCAGTACGCTCTAGCTCTATACTTTAACTAGCGGACACACGCAGCTTCGCTCGTTTATTTGCACCTTTAGTAAAGGTGCAAATTCTATAAAACTTTAAACATGTGTTCAATGTACTATTTTTAAGAGTCTGAATTTATTTTTTTATAAAAATCTGTACCGATTTAAAAGAATCCATACAAATTTTCAACCCTTATTTCACCACTTTTAAAAAAGCTTTTCAAAATCCCTTCTTAGTGGGTTCACATTATGAAAATAAACATCTGTCCAAATTTTACGTTTCTATTGCTGTGCTTGCGTCTATATCTCTGTCAGATTTTTTCCATTTGCCCTGGGATGGCCTTTACGAACGAGAATCACCGGGCGAGGAGAGCCGAGAATACCTAAAAAATAAAAAAAATAAATCAGCTTCACGCTGTATCCCGCACACAGCAGGGTAGGGGCGTTTGCGGCTGTAATTGGATCGTCGGTATCTAAATCTCAGTCAGTAGGAACTTCTCCTTTCATATATGCAAGAGTGGATGTTGTAAAGGAAATTTATCTGGAATGTGCGTTTTCTTATAGACATTAGTATATTGGTAGTGTTTTATTTTATATACTAACTAATATTATGTACCAACAAAACAGGATAAAGCGCGGCGTAAAGTTCTGACACCTAACATGGAATGCTTCGAACGTTGGACTTAAAATGAAATACGAAGTTTCTTAACACTAGATTCACACTGCCTACCTTGATTTATGCAGGATACAATGTGAAGTAAATTTTTTTGCAGTATATTTTATGAATAAAGTTTCATTGATTTACCTCGAATTATTACAAATACTGTTCAGTCACGCGCGAAATACAATTTGAAACGAACTCGAGTTATCTCCTTTTTTTAATAAATAACTAAACCTTATCTCCTTACGTCGTACATTCAAAATGAATATATATTAAATTGGTCGTGTGTCGCTCGCGAGCTTCGTCAAATTCACTTATGAAATGGGTACGACATTTTTTTTTTTATTGAAATGATGACATGAAATTGTAACATTAGGGAGCTTGTATATGTGTACGTCGACCTACTACTTCGTGCAAGTGCATTTTATGAATTCTCGGCTCTCTGTTGATAAGTTACCTCGTATTTAGAGTAATATTAAGTAAGTAATCAAGATGGAGTTGACGTCAATGTTGAATAGACACTTGCGCATATATTCAGTGCCTTTTGTATAAACTTTTGTTATGTATATAGCATGTTTTTTTTTGCTGTCGTCATATACCGACGAAAAAACTGGAGAAGTTTCATAATTCCATGTGTTTATTATTATTATTAGCCTTTTTCTTGATTTGGTGTTTTCTGAAGAATTCGATTTTGGTCATGCATTTTCATTGGATAGACCTTACAGGAGGTCCTATGTAAATTTTATGGCAATTGATTTAGAACCCTTTAAAAAAAATCAGCTAAACTATAAGATAATATTCGTATGTATATTTACGCTGTACTCGTATATTTACGCTGTTTGACTTATAGAGTAATAAATTAAAAATATTAATTTCATTTTTAAAAAGACACCCGTTCTTGATTTACTCATTTTAATTATTATTTATCATTGATACTACATTGAGCGTCACGTTTTGAATTTATTTAAACTTGTATATGTGACAGGCGATCGGTTAATATAGTACGGCACTTTCGTGTGTTCTCCATACAACGTGACATTCGCGATGTGATTTTGTGCTCAATTGGCACGCTATGATTAAAAAACTGAACTGAAGTTTTCGAACATTTCAAGAAGTTTTTAACATTTTTATATTGTTATTCCACACTCAGGAAAGAAAAATACTTACGAGTCCCGTTAGGTTAAAAATTTATACGTTTTCTAAATAAGTATATTTCAAGAAGTTAATTTGTATGTCGAATCGGTAATTGTACGACGAAACCCAACACCCCATTTTCTTCACTCACACCGAAGAAACATAAAAAAGTATTTTGAAATATAAACATTTACTCTATTAAAAATCAAACCAACATCCATAACGTGTATCTATACATATAATATCATTCTCTGATTTGTTTGACAGCGACTTTTATCTGATTTTTGAAACTGATTGTCTGAAGTTTATTACATGTGTTAAATTAGAGACGTTTTTATGTTTTTGAACTGTAGTTAGTTACGCGTGATAAAAAACTAAGAAATAATTTGTTCCAATTTTAAAAATAATGTAAAAGTATATGAAAGGTTATTTTTAAATGGTAGATCAATACTCGAAAATATCCATTGGTAGGTACATTGAGCGCATAAGCGTGTGACTGTAAACGCTCCAAGTTGGGGATTCAATTCCCACGAGGAAATTAAATATATTATATTTTTATTACCTCGGTCCGGTAACGAGGCAAAGCGCGGAGTTTAGCACCACTTAACACACAATGCCTCCAGAATCCGACGGAAAGTGGAGAACAGAAATGTATTCATAGGAACGAAGTGCCTCAACATTAGGTTTCCTCTGTTTAAAGCAGGGTTGCTTTGTACGTGAAACTAAAAAAAGACTGACTGAAAAAGACATCACACTTCATACCGTAGGACAAAGTGAGATAAAATAATAGATTTAACCGATAAAATTACTAAACAAATGTAGATCATAAATCATAGAGCAATTACATAATAATTTAAAGTTTTAAAGTTAGTCTTTAATAACCTATTGTATAACATAAACTTATATTTAAAACTATTAACCTATTATATAATATTAGTTTCTCCCGTTCCTTGTTCCACAGAGCCCATTCGCAAGTCGACGGGTGGTCCGCCACGCCTACGTGGTCGTTCACCGTGCACCTATACATGACGGCTAGTCTAGTATCAGTGGTGTTTATATTGTGTTATATATTTTAAATGTATTGTAATGTCTATGAAATGGATTTTTATATGAAAAATAGTGGGGAATATTTCTAAGAATTTCCAATTTATTTTCAGCATATATCATAGTGTAACATAGCTTTTTTAATGAAACTCTTTAACTGGATTAATCGTGCCAAGGTAAAAATTAACTTAAAAGAATTTTGAATATCAACTGTAGTGTCGTCCACATTTACATATTATTATTATCTATATTAATATAATAAAATGAATGAGTTTATATGTTTGTTTATTTAAGCGCTAAGATCTCTAGATCTACTGATCTGATTTACTTTTTTTTTGTTTTGTATGAAAGTTACATTCGTCAGGAGTGCTATAAGTTATATAACATTACGGTGTAAGTCGTAGTTAGCCTTAAATAACGAAATAACTAAAATATACGAAATAATAATAATAAATGCCATAGAATTGCATTAAGCGCGTGCGCTGCAAAAATAGTTGAATATAAGTATTATAAGTACATTGTACATAAAAAATATTCCATATTATTAGTTTGTAATATAATCCGCGACACCGTATTATACTAGATTTCCTCTGCCTGCCCTGCTGTGTACGGGATACAGTGTGAATAAAGCTGATTTAAAAAATATATGTAGGTGCAAAGCCACCATTCTGAGTATTGGTTAAAGTTACCGTCTCCTAATTAATTTTGCCTTGACCTAAAACTCGCAGCCAGGATGTCGTGATTCTAGACTAGACGCTAAATCAATAAGCCAAGTATATATGTAACTAACGTTAATTAGTAGTTTGGTTATAATTTGAGTCAGGCTGCGGTTATCCCACAATTTGATTATAAACGCGATTATGGCTCCAATAATCATCTGGCTTGGCCTGAATTTTTTCTATTTTTTCGCTCTGCTAACGCAAAGTGCAGCGTTGATTTCCGCCATTCAATACGCTATATATAGAACACGGGTAAATAACGGAGAGTGGAGTATATTGACGCCAGTTCACTCTGCCTTCCCTGCTATGTTGGAAAAATCAATATGAAAGATACAGCTGAAGATGTCACAATTATATGTTGATATTATACTTACATTTAAAAACATATTAACGGTTTAATAAAAATTTAAGCGTATATATTCAAATCCCGCTATATTCATTCTATATCACGCTGTATCCCGCACATATAGCGTGTTCATAATTTTTATGTGGAATTTCAATTTCTTTACAAATAAGAAAAATATTTACCGCAAAACGTGTTACCTATTATAGATAGAAAGTTAAATTTCTATTTTTTTCTATTGAATTCTTAATTAAATACATATAACAAACAGCAATAAGTAATTATTTCTTTCCCTTCAATAAAAAGGAAACAGAGAAAGAAATATCAGAAACAAGTGTTGTTCTCTCTTTTCGTTAATTAATGGAAAATAGACTTATAAAAGACCATCATAATATTGAAGTGTCTGCTAATGAAAAGGCTCCTAAGAGTGCCTCTGTTTATGCTGACGACGACGTAGCCATATTCTTAACATCTTAGATCGATGTTGTAAAGAAAAATATGAAGGAATCTTGTTAAAAGGCAGTATTTTTTATTTTCTATTGTGTTTTAACTTAATAAACTAACCAGCAGACAAAAAGAAACAAGTGTTAAGGCACTTGTGTAAAATAATACACCGTGTAAAACAATACATTTTGTACTATACCATAAACAATAATTAGACCCTCTATAGTGTTTTAGATCTTCCAACCGTATTAAATAGAAGTGTTTACATTTATTGTTGTCAATACAGACATCACGTAAATAATGTAAACTCTTATTGCAAAGTACTTTATTGATACCAATTCTTTAATTTACAACAAATACAAAAACTTATGTTCTCAAGCTCGAAGCAGTGCTTGCGACTCAAGTAAAAAGCTTTTCAGGGTATTTTGACATTGGACTAACACTCGCCTTCACTCCTCGAGCTCAATATGGGTAGTTAATAACAATCTATTTTTGTTTTTTATATGATGACAGGCAACTTTATACTGCTGCAGGGAAGAAGGTAATCTGTCCCTGAGAAATTGCAAGCATTACGTGGCTTGAGAGGATGTCGTCGGCGAAAAGTAACTAGATGTTTATAAGAAACGCCTTTTATACAATTTAATTGCTAACAGTCTTGGTACTAGTCAAATTATAGCAGTGTTGCCAGAACAAGTTAATAAAGATACTTATTATTATCGGTAAATATGACAAGTTAACACAACATACATCCTTTATTTAGCCACGGTCGAGTGAATAATTATAATATTACATATCATGTGATTTAACGCTTCAATACACTCAACGCTATACTACCTACTCCACGTTAAATAGAACCTGTGGCGCCACAGTGGCCTACATCGTTCCAGCGGCCGCGGGTAAGCCGCAGTGTCGCCTTACGTTATCCTATTACATACCTATGCGAGGTTAGGGTCGATCGAGGCGTCTTGTTTATAGTGTAATGTAGTCAGTCCCATTGCTGGGCAAAAGTGTACTGAAATTTGGGGGGAGGTGGAAAATAAATATTATATTATGATCTCTTTTTTATTTTAAAGTGTTATTTCACAATCAGGAACGCAAAAAAATATTTCTACAACAAAGATAAATAAATATACGTTTAAGAATTTCGATGTAGCTTGATAAGAAAGTATGACTTAGTGGTCTATATTTTTTTTTTTCGTGTTAGGGGGCTACGTTAATTTCTCATCTTTATTTTTTCTGTTAATTTTAGCGATATTGAGTCTTCTTGGGATAAAACCAGGCGTCTGCCCAATGGTTTTATCCCAAGAAGAAGAATTACCAGGCCTAACTACCAGGATCTCTCTGCCAAATTGCCAGTTTATGTCACTGTCAATAAATGCCTGGTCAGTCTGTTTTAGTGATATTGAGTATTAAGAGTATTTAAGGGACTATACAAATATGGAAAATAAAATCATCTTTATATTAAAGAACTCTTGACTACGACTGCAATTTGTTATATTTTTTCGGATTAAAAGTGCTAAGTGTTCATAGGCACTACTTTATCTCAATTTTTATATATATTTAAATATATAAAAGAATGAGATACGGGTAAACATATAATACTGTTTTTTCTAGTGTGCCCGTGGATCATCAATTGCTATTTTATGAGCTCCACACATTAGCTAATTTCTCGTCTCGTATAGACGATAAGATAAATAAAGAAAAAAAAGTATTTATGAAATATCCAAAAATGAGACCTGTCCAATAAAAAAGTTAAACTTAAATATTTTTCGTGGCACATAGTTTGGCTTCGATTCCCATTCAAGTGAATGATTTACCTACCCATTCATTACTTCACTCTGGTAATGAGGCAAATCGCGGTGTAGAGTTCCGCAACTCAATAAGCAGTGTATCGAAAATTGGGCTGTATATATAAATATATATATATATATATATATATNATATATATATATATATATATATATATATATATATATATATATATATATATATATATATATATATATATATATATATATATATATATATATATATATATATATATATATATATATATATATATATATATATATATATATATATATATATATATATATATATATATATATATATATATATATATATATATATATATATATATATATATATATATATATATATATATATATATATATATATATATATATATATATATATATATATATATATATATATATATATATATATATATATATATATATATATATATATATATATATATATATATATATATATATATATATATATATATATATATATATATATATATATATATATATATATATATATATATATATATATATATATATATATATATATATATATATATATATATATATATATATATATATATATATATATATATATATATATATATATATATATATATATATATATATATATATATATATATATATATATATATATATATATATATATATATATATATATATATATATATATATATATATATATATATATATATATATATATATATATATATATATATATATATATATATATATATATATATATATATATATATATATATATATATATATATATATATATATATATATATATATATATATATATATATATATATATATATATATATATATATATATATATATATATATATATATATATATATATATATATATATATATATATATATATATATATATATATATATATATATATATATATATATATATATATATATATATATATATATATATATATATATATATATATATATATATATATATATATATATATATATATATATATATATATATATATATATATATATATATATATATATATATATATATATATATATATATATATATATATATATATATATATATATATATATATATATATATATATATATATATATATATATATATATATATATATATATATATATATATATATATATATATATATATATATATATATATATATATATATATATATATATATATATATATATATATATATATATATATATATATATATATATATATATATATATATATATATATATATATATATATATATATATATATATATATATATATATATATATATATATATATATATATATATATATATATATATATATATATATATATATATATATATATATATATATATATATATATATATATATATATATATATATATATATATATATATATATATATATATATATATATATATATATATATATATATATATATATATATATATATATATATATATATATATATATATATATATATATATATATATATATATATATATATATATATATATATATATATATATATATATATATATATATATATATATATATATATATATATATATATATATATATATATATATATATATATATATATATATATATATATATATATATATATATATATATATATATATATATATATATATATATATATATATATATATATATATATATATATATATATATATATATATATATATATATATATATATATATATATATATATATATATATATATATATATATATATATATATATATATATATATATATATATATATATATATATATATATATATATATATATATATATATATATATATATATATATATATATATATATATATATATATATATATATATATATAAATAGGCATTAGGCATAACATAACAGTCCTCATTAAAACATTTCCGTAGCCCACTTTCCGCTAAATCCTGGTGGCATTGCGTGTTGATTTGAAACTCAACGCCGCGCTTTGCTTTGATTTCTCTTTTGATCGAGTGGGATTCGAAACCACAACTTTTCGCGCTTACAGTCGCAATCGCAAATATCCCGGCACCACGTCTGGCCTCATTCAATAAATTAAAATATTGTTTGTTCAGTTAGAGCCATTACACGTTTAAAATCGTCAAGTTATATAAAATCATTAACGTAAGTCATTACATATTAGATGGTCATGGTCGCTCAACCGGTGATCTTCTGGTTTACCTAACTCACCGCTGGGCTGCGGCTATTGAAAGCAAGAGAGAGGGCCTGGCAGTTAGTTAGGACATGGCGAAGGCCTTTGACCGAGTATGGCATGGAGCGCTCCTTGGTAAACTTCCATTCTGTGGGCTTCCCGAGAATTTATGCAAGTGCATCACCAGCTTTCTCACAGGGCGCAGCATCAAGGTCGCTGTCGACAGTTTTTGCTCCGAACAATATGACCGTGAAGGCTGGCGTTCTCCAAGGCTGCTTGCTGTCCACTACGCTGTTTCTTCTGCATATCAGTGACATGCTAGAAGATTCTAGCATTCATTGCTATGCAGATGATAGCACAGTGGACGCTATTTACTCAGGCCGCGCAAGTCATTCGCGGGAAACGCCGAACAATGCCGAAATAAACTTGTCTTCTGTTGAAGCATCCCTCAAGAATGTCTCCTCATGAGGCGAAAGGAACTTGGTTCAATTTAACCCCCTGAAGACACAAATTTGTGCGTTAACCACTAAAAAACCCCCATTTATCGTATCGTCAGTCCTTCAAAACACTCCCCTAACAGCCGCGCCCACTATCAGCATATTGGGCCTTAATGTTTCGAGTGACTGCCAGTATCGCGATCATCCGGAAAGCAAGGCCAAGTTGGTCTCGAAGAAACTGGGAGTCATCAACGGGCGAGACAGTACTTCACACCAAAACACCGATTGCCCTTTATAGGGCCCAGGTTCGGCCTCATATGGAGTACTGTTCTCATCTATGGGCTAATACAAGCTTGAACCATTTGATCGCATACAACGTAGACCCGTTCGAATCATTAGGGACCCAATGATCGGCTTGACACTTTGGCTTTGCGTAGACACGTCTCCTCGCTGTGCGTTCTCTTCCGCATTTACCATGGGAAGTGTTCTAAAGAACTGTTTGACCTGTTTCCTGCCGGAGAATTTTCTAACTGCACAGTACGTCACAAGCAAAAATATAATCCACACCACCTGGATACGTGGCACTCCACTACTGTGCGGTTTCGTAGGAACTTCCTTCTAAGCACTATGGAACAGTGGAATGGCCTACGCGCGGCAGTGTTTTCAGGTCGATATGACATGGATACCTTCAAAAAGCGCGCCTATCTCCACCTTAAAGGCCGGCAACGCTCGGCTTTAGTGCTCTGGTGTTGCACGGGGTCGTGAGCGGCGGTGATCGGTGGCGGAGACCATCACATGACCCGAACGATAACGAAAGTTGGACTCACAAGTAATGTAAAAAACTATTTAAATAAAAAACCATATTTCCATTTACGCGCTCTAATAAATGAAGCGCGGTATTGAATTCTGCTACTGAAGACGCAATTTCTCGAACATTGAGCTGAAAGTGCCTTACTCTGTTCTCCAACAGAGTATCGGATGTTTCCTGTGTCTACCCTGCTATTCCTTAAAAAAATAAAAATGTGAGCTGTTATACATTATATGAAAGGTTCTTGAAATATTATTTCTTCGAGAGGCTTCAGTAGGTTCAAATAATACCATCATAGGACTAAATTTACATACATATCTGTCTGTGTATAACATATGATAAATTTCATATATTAAAAAATATTATATCTATATAATAAACAACAAACGCCACAAAATTTAATAACAAACAGCACCTGTTATGAGTGCGAGTGTAAATAATATGTGCCCGAGGATTTCCTTTGATATGTAAGGTCGATACGCTCTCGGCATCCCATTACATGCCATTACTCCTCTACTAGAATGCTACAATGAAAAAGTTTTCCACGAAAATGACATCGCCTTTCTGAGTTTATATGAAATATATTCAATATTCAATTTTGAATGATGTTTTCTGAGAATTCGCTTGTTGAATATGTTTCAATCGTTTTTTTTTATTATTATATTATGTTGCTATTGACTAAATTAGGATAAGAATGTATCCTGTATGTACCAAGTTGCGCAGAAGCTTAACCTAGTGTTAAGACGCTAGCTTTCCACTCATTCCGTCCTTTTCGAGACATTGCGTGTTGGGTACGCGAACGCCGCGCTTTGCCTTGTTACCAAAACGAGAAAATGAAAATATATTGAATAAGTACATTTAAGTATTTCAAGCGGATAAAGAAGTGTGTTAACACTAGGTTTTCGTTGCATGACGTGCAATATGAATGTTTGTCCTATATATATTGTATCTGTTTGTACGTACATTAGACATATATTAACTAATTCATTTCCCGCTAATGGGAATCGAATCCACAGCCATCACGTTTACAAAAACACATTTTGCCGCTGCGCCATAACAACCTTAAGCTGAAGCTTCATTGTACATCTACGTAAACATTAATATATAATTATTTTATACGTATACTTATACTATGATTATTAATAATATTTGACACATACAATGCATGTCTCTAGAGAACCTGACATCCGATTGCAAGGGTGAGAGACGCGGAAGCCGGAAGCTTGTGAAGGCGACGTTCCTGTCAACTAAGTATTTATACCGGATAAAGTTGAATATATGTATTATACTAGCGATTCAAACGCGGCTTCGCTCGCTTATAGTAAAATTTTATCTAAATCTATTCCGGAACAGTGTACCTCGAAACCTAGTGTCAAGACACTTCGTTTTCATTAAAACAGTTCCTTTTCCCACTTTTCGCACAATTCTGGAGGCGTGTTGAGTGGCGTAACTTTGCCTCCTTTTTAACCCATAACTTCCTTAATTTAATTACACACACAGTATACATACATATATATGTAGGTATATTTAATGGACGTTGTCTTATCTTAATAATATTACGCTTACGTTGTTATAGATATCGGCATCAAAATAAAATTATCTTTTTCTTTTACATTAACCACGTCATAATTAATAAGATATATAATTGATAAATAATTAAACATTTGGAACTTCTAGATTATTACCAAATTTTGTGGAAACACAACAAAACAACAATCTAACACGTAAATATGATAAATGTCTTATTAATCTTTCTTAAGTGTAGAATAACACTTTAAAATGTTAAAAATATTATTATTTTATTATTATATATTTACAGCATGAAATGGGCAGGAAGAGCCTAATCAAGACACTCTGTTCTCCACTTACCGTTCGATTTTTTTGTGCATGTATTTAAAATGAAAATTATGTATTCCCAGCTAAAGTCATAAATGATATTAGTAGTCGTCAGAATACTATAAAATATATAATTTTACAGTTTAAAGTAATATGAGGAAAATGACAGAACTAAACTAGTTTGAATAAATTTAATGAACGGTACTTTGATTTATTTGTTGTACTCCAGTATCCATGCGATACTTATTTCAGTGTTCCTTACGAGCTTTACTATAAAGCTCATAAATTCCATTCTCTATAGGAAAGATTACGACTCGATAACGTCGGCCATTAGCCGGGGCTTTGGGACCTAGGCGATTAATGATAAAATTCCTCAACCTGTAAAGGTTAGGACTTTAATTGAAAGCTAAATTACTATTCCGAGTGGTAAGAGATTGTAATAAGATTTCAAAGTTTTGATTTTAAATAATTGTTACGTATTTTGGTTTAAGAACTCCGTCGAAGCACAGTTGTACAGCGGTCTGACTGTAACCGGGTGGGTCATTAGTTTGATCCTCACTAGGGGAATTCATTATTTTCATTTCTTCAGTCCGGTGGCAACACGTAGCGTGACGTGACGTTCCTTCTAACCACGAAATGTATCAAAAATTATTTGGTACCTGGGAAACACTAGTTTCCTTAACTTTGCCTACCTTGCTATACGAAGTATAGCTTGAAGCTAAAAATTAATAGATTAAATAACAGTAATTTTTTTCATGAAATCCAATTCAAATTCATCAATAACGAAACGAAAACGGCGAAACTAAAGTTTTATGTATTAAAAGCAAATGTTTCTCACTTAGATTTGAACCTATGACTATCGGTTGCTGCCACTGATAAAAACCTGCATATTTATATATTTAATAGTAAAATAAACCGCTTGAAGTAAACAGTCATTACTTTGCCGCTAATCTTAGGTAATTTACTCTTGTATCGCTTTATACAGAATACACCAGCGACAGAGATAGCGCACGATAATTGCGATAAGAGTTATCAGGTGTGAGGTCATAGCAGGTTCGATTACGACTTGGAAAATTATTACATATATTATTGTGGTTCGAGTACGGCCATACTACTTGAAGCCATCATGGCGCAGTGAGACAGACCCACTCGGTGGGGTTAATGCTTTTCACTTCCCTGTGTTGGCAAACAAATTTCGGGCAGTAACGAGAGGACACGTACGTACAAGCTGTGGAATGATGTTCTTGCTGATTTCGTACTCATAAATATGAACCCAAGAAATAAGCAAACGTGGATTGGTCAGTTTGCTGGTCTCGTCAATTGAAAAATAGAATAGTTTTTTCTTAAAATAGTTTCGTGAGCTTCACCACTGATCCAATATATTATTTACTAGCGGCCTGCTCGCGGCTTTGCCCGCTTGAATTACATGATTATTCATTTAAGAAATATAGATATTACAAACAGCCTTAATTATTAATTCATTGATTTGGATAAGTATTCACGATATTCTTTGTAAAATAACGAATATTAGCTCCTGTACAGTTTTCAAATTAGTAACATATATTATTAGTTAAATATATAATTGGTATACAGAATATACATAGAAAGAACGTTTTAAGGCATTTTTATATAATCTATAAAATAAACAACATTTTCGGTCAAGTGCAAGTCGTACTCATGACCTGAGTTTCGTACCAGTTTCATGAATGGAGAAACACTAAAAGAATAACTGATTAAGTTGTCATTTTGTATCAAATTAAGTACAGATTAAAATTTGTACTTAATGGTTTTTTTCTGTGACACAAATACAATAAGTAGTCAATTTTTGAAAAATTATTTTGGAATTTTCCTTTATACGTTTTAACTTCTTAACAAATTTCGTAATTGTATATCAACGGGAAGTACGTTATAGTTATGATAGAAAATGTAGCAAAAAACGAAGCATAAACCCTCATATTTCATCGTCATTTGATTGCGATGATTTAGAAGATAGATTTTTTTGTGCTCTAAGGGAATATAGACTTGAGCATTGAGGAGAGACCAGTCGTGGCGCAGCGGCACGAGGTGTGACTGTAAAATCGACTGGTTGTGGGTTCGATCCCCACTCGAGGAGATGAAATATTTACTCAAATTTATATTTCCATTTCTTCGCTCTGGTGTCGAGGTTAAGCGCGGCGTTGAGTTCTGCCACTCAACACGCAATGCCTCCAGAATTCGGCAGAAAGTGGGGAACGGAGTGTCTTAACACTAGGTTCCCTCTGCCTACCCTGCTGTGTGCGGGATACAGCGTGAAGCTGATTTTATTTTTTAACATTGAGGTATCTAACCTTTAACCGATCTTGTACAAAATAGTCTTGATAGACGGATAAACAACAAAGTTATCTTAAAAGAATTTTGAGTTATGTACCCTAAAATACCCTTGGCACATACATACATGCAACATACAGGTGCAATAGTGTAATGTCGGTACGTGTCGCTTGTAAGTTATGAAATAATACTGCGGGATATTTTTATAAACAGTGTCAGAGCATTTTTTCTTGAGACACAATTTTTTAGAGGTTGCTACCAAAAGTGATTTTTTTTATACGTTTCTTAAAAAAATATTAATAACATAAACGAACGAACGGACTGAAGAACCTATTCAAAATATTTCTTTGAATATTAAGTCATTCTTTATCACTGTGTTAAATAATTAAGAATTAAGCTAGACTGTTACGAAGGTAATCTTCACCAACAATTCAATTTAGTTTACTTTGTAGTTAGTACTATGAACAATTGTACTTTAAAAACGTAACGTATCATGTGTAGTCAATAGATATCATTGCGTATGTTTCTTTTTTTTTCAAATATAAATATCTTTAAAACTTTAAGTCCATTATTTTTTGATAGAGTGTAGCGGTAACCTTTCCAAACTATATTTTCTTTTATGCACAGCGCCATCTATTTAAGATCCCATCGCAATTAGTGATAGCGTTACGTGTATGAAAGAGAGTATCAAGATTCGTTAGTACCTACTATTTTTGTCAATAGATAGCGTTACTTGTATCGATTTTTTAATATCTCAAATATTAACTTCTTGAAAACTTAAATACTTATATCTTTTGATAGAGTGAAGCGATTACAATGAAATAAACACTAAAAGCTACTTTGATTTATTTGTAATTTTTATGTATAAAAGTTGCTTAAATTTATTGTGTACTTTTTACGTGATACGTGTTCACATAAGCGGATAAACAGACAAAAATTCCAAAAATGTTGGAAATGGATTCTGTTAATTATCCTTTAAGACCCTGGCTAATTTTTTTTAAACATTTTCAATGTACAGAAATGACTTTTCTACAGATTTATTATAAGTATAGATGTGATCCATGGTGTTGGGCCTACAGTTATCAAAAATTGTATCTGTTTTAAGATTTATTGTAAACCTGCTTTCTGGTCCTTTGATTTTGAATAAAAACAATATTTTCGAACTTTTGATAAAAAAAAATACATTTAAGCCAGATAGATAGATATGTTTACTATATTGTTACAAGTAATAGGTACTAATACCAATTCAACACTAAATTGTAACTTAAAATTCTTTAATCTTTAGTCATCCATACAATGTGTATACGTTGTACATTGTTCACTAAACGAGTATAATTGGTAACTTCCAACCCTTCGGATTGCACCGTCTGTGTCAATTAAGGACTACTTACTTGTAAAATGACATGTTGATTTGTGAATACCCTTAGTATTGTGATTTTATAATAAGAACAACGTGTTGTTTTAGCTTCACGCTTTTTTTATATCAGGGCTCAACGCTGCGTTTTATTAGTTAAGACCGGCTATTAAAAGTAATCCTAATAGGAATCGAACTTACAACCATCGCGTTTACTGTCGAGTAGTAGACAATGTGCCGCTGCGCCTAGAGAGCCTAAAAGATTGTATGTTTGTAAATACATTATTTTATATTTGAATAGGAATAAGAGACAAATATATATATTTAGATATACTACGTCACAACTTTTATTGTAGTATATGGGTACATTTTAGGATATATGTGAAATTATATATGGACGTTCAACCAAAACAGGTATGATAAGGTCTTCGAGGCATATTGAGACGGCAACTGATAGCAAACATGATGTTTGTGGATTCTATCTCGACAAAAGGGAATGATTATATTAAATTAATTTTAATTTCCCGCAATAGAATACAAAGAGTTCCACCACTCAAGAAATCGAATACAGAACGGAGTGTCTTACACTAGATTCCTTCTGCCTAGGATAAGCACAGTGCAGTACAGCACAGGCTACATACAGAGAAGCTGTTGTGTATATGTATATGGCCCATCCCACAGTACAATCTCAGGCGCAGTGTCCGTCGTCTCGTAAACATCATCATGTATAAATATCGCATCGCGTTTTATTTGCGTGATCACATGACAGCCTCGTTGTTTGTTTTGCTTTGCTTTGCTGTGTTTTTGCGATACGTCTATTTTTGTAATTATAATAATTTTATTTTTGTCATTTACCTTTATTTACTTAATTTTGCGTTAACTCTGCTTATCATAATAAAATAATAGTAAGGTAAGCATGGGGAAGCTAGTGTTAAAATATTATACATTTCCCCAATTTCCGCCTAATTTATGAGACATTGTATATTGAGTGGCGGAACTCAACGCTGCGCTTTTTCTTCTATACCTGGGGCATGTATCTTGAAATAAGATTTTCCAAAAATTTTATATTTAAAAAGCTTCTTATAAAAAAGTAATGGTTACCTTGCAGAACTTCAAGAGATTACGTCCCAATCTTATTAATCACAAAAGCTCTTGAAAAGCATACTAATGTACTTATTTTAAAAATATCTTATGATCGATCAACACGTCCATTTTTATACAGTTTAGATTATGTAAAATTTATTGAGATTATTTAATGGTAGATGAATAGTTCTGGTTCACCTAGTTTCTATTTAAATAATTTTAGTTTAAAATAAATGTTTTTACCTATATTGTATAGTTGGGAACGGAAATCTTGTAACACAAGATTCCCTCTATCTACCCTGGTAGGTATGCGGAGGTTACAGCGTAAAGCTAAAAATGAAAGCTTAAGTTTAAGTGTCTTAACGCTTGCGTTAACCTAAACGAATAAATCAAAATATTAAATATTTAATTTCTTCGAGTGGGAATCGAAGTCACACCCTGTCGCGTCCACAGTCACACGTCTGTGCACGACTTTTTATAGTACACACTATATCTACACATAAATTCGCGTTAAACCGCTAACAAAGTATACTTGATAATATTTAATATTTATAATAGGTTTTACTCCAGCGATGTAAGGCGACATCGCACAGTATCGTGCTAATCGTATACTTTTCTTAGGTAATCTATAATTTTGCGTGCAAAGAGTAATTAATTCAGTTCTTTAATTATGGACATCATATTAAAATAGAAATGAGCAAAGTAAAGATAAAATAAAAAAAAAGTAGGCAGAGGGAACCTAGTGTTAAGACACTCCGTTCCCCACTAGAGATAGTAAAGATAGTTTTAAAGTTATAAAAATTTGACGGTCACTTATTGTAACTATAGATGTGAAAATTGTTAATTTCTTAAAGATCAATATGAAGAATGTGCGTGGTTGTTTACTCTGTCGACGAAATAATTGTTGTTTAAATGAGCCTCAAGTTCGGTAGATAACTCTGTTATTTTTTTCTCACCAATTTACCTATTATTTAAGAACTAAGAATTGAAGTTGAAATGAAATTTAATAGTGGATCGTAATTCGATCTCAATACACAGTAAGCTTCACGTTGTTGTATGTGTGTAGGTGGAGAGAGAAAATTTAATGTTAAGAGGTCTCGACGCACCGCATAATTTTCGAAGCATTCCGTGTTGAGTGGCGGAAATTAACACCGCGCTTATTCCATAATCGACGACAGAGTATACAAGGACAATATATTTCAATTTATTTTGTTATGCTTATTGTACTTTTTCATTATAATTTAATAACATTTATTTCATAAAATCATTTCAGTCGCGCGTTGCGTAATGGAGTAACATACTAATATCATACATAGTGCGCATTTCGGACAGTTCACTATTTGATATCAATACCGGATTTGACACACTCTAACAAGCCAATAAATTAGACGTCCGCACGAGAGCGCGCGGCGTGTGAGTTACATCGACAGCATAATAGGGAAGTTAAATTGACTTTTAGCACTTAGCCGTGTTGATAGTAACACTTTGAGTTTATTCTGATTTGTGAATACTGTTAATATTGATTTTGTATGAGTATGTAAAATTATGTGTTTTTTAGCTTGTTTGTGTACCCCGCATGGTAGAAGAGGGTGTCTAGTGTATGCTTCTTTCCTCACATACCGCTTAATTTTCAAAAAAAATCGTATGAAATGACGTGACTCAACGCCACTCTTCGTTATCATAGCGAAAAAAAAAATTATTCATTCATCGGAGCAGGAATCGGACCGTTGCTTTAACAGTCAGAAGTTTTGCCGCTGCCTCACGACGTCTTCTGAAAATAAACATATAAATATACTATATCACTTATTGCAATTGCGTAGAAACGCAATTGCAATAAGTGATATATATCAGCCAATAATAATACTTCACGCGAGTTTCCTTCAAATAAGGGCCGTTGCCTACGAGGAACTGTCCCGATTGACACATTTCCATTGCTTTTATCTTTTTTTCTACCCACATTTACCCACTTTTGCCGATTGAGCGTACCAATACGAGATATATCTATAATAAAGGCAGAGAGTGATGTGTAATTATTTATTTAAAAAAACATGGTATTATAAAAATCTATTATAGTTAAAGATTTGAGGCCAGTCGTGGCGCAGTGGCACAAAGTGTGACTGTAAAACCGACTGGTTGTAGGTTCGATACCCACTCGAGGAGATGAAATATTTACTTAAATTTATATTTCCATTTCTTCGCTCTGGTGTCGAGGACAAGCGCGGCGTTGAGTTCTGCCACTCAACAACCAATGCCTCCAGAATTCGGCAGAAAGTGGGGAACGGAGTGTTAACACTAGGATCCCTCTGCCTACCCGGCATTGTGCGGGATACAGCGTGAAGCTGATTTTTATTATAGTTAAAATGACTAGATACGACCTTATAATTTTTCTAATGTACAATATTTAGAACTTTTGCTTACAATATAATATATTGAAAAGAATATGAACTTGCGCCCTGTACGGTCTTATCCCGTTACCCCGAAATTCTTAACCGTTTTGTACACATTTAGTTGATAGAAGCCTTATATGGTAAGATTTTTATTTTTTATATAAATAAACTCTAAATATAATAAGCTACAAACATACATACATATGTAACGGTAGGACTGTTTTCTCCTTATTGGATGCCCTATTTATAGCGCCTCTGATAAGTCTCTTTTGTTTTGTAACTAACGTGGGGCGAATGTATGAGTCATTTTTGAAGAACATTATTATAACATTACTCTATTTGGTATCTAATTGTTTGTTACTTCTGTCTTTCTATTGTTTGGAAATAAAAGAAAGAACTTTCACGCTTTTTCCGTTCATGTAGCATAGACATAGAAAATGGGAAAATAGTGTGGAGCCACTCCGTTTCCCACTTTCCAACCAATTTTCGAGACATAGCAATGAGCAAAATTCATATTATTCGCCTATGTGGAAGTCTAACCCACGTACGTCCCGTACACAATCATAATTAAATCACAACACTCTGCGGCGGCCCCAAAGGAAAGTGAATACATACGAGTATATCATCTATATAAATATCTCTCTAATAATTCTTTATATTTACTGAGAATAAAGCTTCGTAACACACTTGTGGTCTCATTGTGTTGATTTAAGGATCGTATCGATCGCAATAACGATGAATCAGCGGAAGATAGTATTCCTTTATGAGCAGATACTTGGGTCCGTCAAAGTACGTTCGTACGTTACTTATAATTGGATATAATATACCATGTACTATTTGTAGTCCCTATGGTTAGAAAACGGAAAATTCCGTTTTGGCCTTTAATGTAACAATTTTGGAAAACCCTCTGATAGTGCTCCTCTAAACTCCCCAAGGAACTATCATTCACCGCGCCCGCGGCCCTGGTCGGTTTCCAGGAGGCGCGGGTTCGAGTCCCGCTGCGTTCAAATTTTTATACGTTTTCTAAATAAGTAACTATCATTCAGTCACTTAATATGAGTAACGGGAGAAATTTATATAGATATAGATTTAGCAATTTAGCAATGTATATTTACCCTATATTTATCTAAACATGATGAAATATACCCTATATTTCATTCTGACAGTTTTCCGTGCAAAAGCTAACTTATGCCTTATATTTTGGTTCTAACGAGAAAATCATCATCAATTATTTATTTTTAAACATATTTTTGTATTTTAGACTTTAGCTTAAATATAATTGCAGCTTATAGACTTTGGAAAGCTCCATGTTGGTGTCGATCAATTTCGAATGCATTTTTTGGCCTCTTATTATTATGCATTTAAGTATAATTATTTATTATATTTTATAAAACTGTTCCGTTACTAAGTGACATACAGACAGACGAAACTACTGAAATTATAAAGCTGGCATTTGTAGATTGGTTGGAGAGTATAAACCAACTAGGCACTACGAGAGGATTTTTCCGAATTTCCATAGGAACGGCAAATTTCCACTGAACGTCTTAAAGTCCAGGTAAACAAAGTTGTGGGCGATAACTACTTTTCACATAAAATACAAAGAAACTATCTTAACAAACTAACGCATGGTTATCTTAAGTAACATCTTTTAGTTTTAAAATAGAATTCGTTACTAACCAGCGTCGCACTCTCCCCAGTCCTCGTGTACATATACGGGCATACTACATACTGCATAGATGTCCTGGGATCGCGTTGCACGGTGCACCCGAGGACGCGACAGTTGCCTTTTACTTTTATTGTACTGCATTTACGCTCGCAAATAGCTTTGACATTGCTTGGGGTTTCTTTTATTTTGTTTTAACTTCACGCATCTATTGTGCGACACAGCATAAGCTTATCATGTTACGCAGAGAAAATCTAGTGTTGAGATTCTCCGATGTCCACTTTTGGCACATTTTTGTGCTTATTGCAGAAACCAACGTCGTGCTTTGTGTTGCTATATTGCAGAAATGAAAAAAAAAGAAATATTTATATACTGGCTACACTGCTGTACTACTTACTATACTTGCCTGATATACACAACGATTACATTGGAACTTATACACATTTGGTTAAAATACATCGTTATTAAAATGGATGGAAGTAAAATTTATGCAAATGATTATGGTAATAGTTATTTCTGAGCGTTGATGTATCCATATTATAACTTTTTGCGTTATGAAGGCTTATTTTGGGGCATGCCTATGTACTGTGCGTATGTATATGCATTTTTTAGCTTCTCGCTGTATTCGACATATCGCAGGGTAGGCAGAACGCCCAACTTTCGAGTGGATTAGGCGTGCTGAGTGTTGAAACTCAATGCAGCTCATTGTCTTGTTACAAGGACGAGAAAATTAAAATAATTTATTCCCTCAACTGCTTTCCAATCTCAGTAAGACGCAGTGCCGCTGCGCCACTAAGGCCTCGACAGCACAATGTAATTTAATCAAATATACCGAACTACTCAATATTGAATTTCAGAACTTTCAGCTACTGACTAGTTAAAATTTACGTCACTGGTAGAACTAGTTTCAGACATACAATGTCTAGCTAGGCTAGCTAGGTACAGCCGCCCGCACGAGCTGTGCGGTGAATATGCTAATTAATGAATACGAAACACCGTATTAGCAGTTTGATTACTTTCGAACGTGAGTTGATTCGATGTAGGCTTTAGAAATTCTAAGGCTTCTGCGTTTTTTATTATGTCGACTTGTCAGTTGTAACTCTGTAGTAAAATCTAAGAAACTGAATTTGACCCATTTGTAATATTTGTTTCATCGTGAAACTTAGTAAAATGTAGCTTAGGTGACAATACAAGAATATGGTACATCCAGTTAGTCTGATGATGGGGCAGGGACCTAAATAGTGAAACCCCTTCAGAGTCTTTTAGTAAAACACTCGAGTTTAGGCCTATGTAATTTATAGCTCCGAGAACATTTTATAGCACAATAGAAATGCGTATTGTTTAGTTTTCTTTTTAAGCCATGTGTTATCTATTTTTCAAAAGGGTTCGTTTATGAGACGCAACCTTTGTGTAGTTATATGTGATGGTTATAGATTCAACCCATATTCCAGGAAACTGCTGTACATGCCCCATATTAAAAAAGCGAGACATTCACCACAAATCACCGCCATTTCTTGTAAATAATTTATAAATTGATCTATTAATTAAATAAATGCTGTACTGTAATTAATTTTCATGGCTTCTAAAATATTCCTATTACGTTCATTTGAATTTATATAAGCGTTGATATTTCAAACGTTCTAACTATACGTTTCGTATAGGTAGGTACCTAGAGTGACATCAAAGCGAAATAGTTTTGCGTTAATAATTTTAACTGACATCGTTCGTGGCGCAGTTGCTACGTTTCTAAGGCTCGTATTTATAAATTGCTCTCAACACTGAGATCGATCTTGAGAGCGATTTGAAGATGCCAACTGTTCTACTGCCCACTTCATTTTAACTACTACTATAATACTATTAACTTCGCGTTGTAGCAAATATATAATAGGGAAGACAGAGGGAAACACTCCATTTCTCAATTTCCGATTAAACGATGCAATTTGCCTTGTTATCAAAGCAAAGAAATTATAACTCCTTTGAGTCGACATGGAACCTAAAATTGCGGCGCTTACAGTCAGGCGCTAAAACGCGGTGTTACTACGTCCTCACTACATAATATGTCTAAATAGGCAATGATGATGTTTCCATAAGTTTCAAGTTATATACAAATGTCTTCCCCTACATATCTTTTACCAATTAGTTAAATCAGCAAACCGTTTACTGTCCACCATCGCTTGGAGTCCTGCCAGGCCGCGGAGCAGTGCGCCGGCGTCGGGTCGACGACACCGGACGCGTCGTGATACGAACACTAGAATTGTAATGACTGCACATTATCATCTATTATGTCTATAGTATTAAATGATTGAGTGTAATGGTCTTCCATTTTCGGGAAGTCGTGGGTCATTTTTATTTCAGTTGATATCTTCTTGATAGGTATACGGAAGGAATAGTGGTGCAATTTTGATGTGGAATTTGTAAACGAAAATGCTATTCACAAACTTGTTTCTGGCAGTTTTTATATAAATAACAAATACGTCATTGTTGAACCAAATGAGCGATATTGTCGTGTTTTGTGTCAAAAAACTTCTTGCTTCTTAGTTTAAGTTAGAGCAATGTATTTAATGAAACTAAGCATTTTGTAGAAGGAATTTGAATCTATAATCATTGAATAGTTAATAACATTCTTATCTTGCAACAAAAACGTCAATATAGTAAGGTAATAAAATAATGGTCTATATGAACTTGAGTACCGCCGTTCAAATTCGTAGTGATAACTGATATATAGCTTATCGATATCCGCTATAACAGCCCACGTAGAAATCAATGAATATCATCGATATCATACAGTCCTATGAGCGATAACAAGCCAAACCATTTTTATATTTTGCATTGATAAAAGAGGTTGCGAATTTGAGATTTGTCTAAAAGTAAATTTTTGAATATAAGATAAATAAATAAAAAAATCACTCCCTATTGTATGTAAGTTACATAAAGGAATGCAACATAGGAGATTAAACGTTACATAGTTCATGCAAATGACATAGTGAACTTCAAGTAGTAATGTACCTATTATGACACTTAAGTATAATAAAATGTCAACATTTGAGTAGGCCAAAAATGTTTATTGCATTCTCCATTACGCTGACAGCATCTCCGACTTCGAGCCAACATTCATCAGTACATTTAGACGCCACCGCAAAGAGAAGGGCCAAGTTTTCACTGGCGTAGGAATATTTCGTCACTACGTCACTGGTGTCAGTCATTAGTGTTACGTAATCGTTCTTATTTGTGCAAGTGTGTAGGAGTGTGATTTATAATTTGATTATAAATTATGGTTGCCACCATTTCCTGTACGCTTTTTTATTCATTTTGCCGATGAAGACCTAGTAAAGAAAATTTTTCTACTTATTTAGAAAATGTATAAAAATTTGAATGTAGCGGGATTCGAACCTACGCCTCTTGGAAATCGTCCAAGTCCAAGAGGCGGGGGTTCAAATCCCACTACGTTCAATTTTTTATACGTTTTCAAAAAATTTTTCTTTCTTAAGTGTGGAAAAACACTTTTAAAATGTCAAAAATATTATTATTTGCATTTATTTACTATTCTCTAATATATTTTTGTAACCTTTTTTTTATTATCGTTGTATACGCCTATGGTCCCAAACGGCAGGGCCACTAAAACTGCCCCAACCCATCACAGACCCTCCGCCGTGTTTAACTGACTCCACAGTACACCTCGTGCACCACTTGGATCCAAAAATTTTGTTCTTGTCCATTTATTATGTTCTCTAACCCAATTAAGTCTTATATTTTTATTATTTATTTAATAAATGGTTTTAAGACACTACCTATCCCTTCAGGATTGCGTCACGTAGTCTTCTTTCACTCCAAATTGAACCGTGCTGTTATTTCTGATTCAATTAACCATTTACTCCGTTTGCTTGTACTTATCATACTCAAGTCTTCACTCGAAGTTGTTGCTCTCGGTCTGCCTGGGCGACGGTTGTTGTAAATGGTTCTTTCAGTACCAAATTTCTTAACAATGTAGTCAACGTCTTGGTCTTTTCTATAATCTTAATATTTCGCAATTGCTTTTACGGGATTCATTTATGACGATTACTGTGCCCCTAGTCTCTTTAGAATATTCCTTCGATTTAATCAATTTTTTTACAAAATAAAGTCACTCAGAAGTAAAACTCAAAAAATTTCTTGAGACTTCAAACGTTGAACTATGGATAGCGTGTTTTCTGTTCATATGACGTCAGATAACTAGAGCAGAAATATTGGTGGTAAATAACTAATTAACTTCAAAGACTAATTTTGAAGAAATTCCGATAGTAAACACTACTTTGGTTTTGTGACCAGGAGTCGGAAGTATAATAAGCTTTTTGATATAGATAAGAGTTTTGCGGTGAGATGCAAGCAACGTAACCCAAAAACAGATGTATTGCATGTAATTCAAGTAAAAGTACAGGTGGCCAAATACTTTTGAGCGGTAGTATCTAAGAAAACCTATAAAAAATTTTACGTAGCCGAACTCGAACCCACGCCTCTGACTACTAAGCCATATGTTTTATAAAGCTACGTCGCTATTCTTACATATTACAACTTATTGATTTTGTTTGCTTGTTTATTTTTATAGTAGCTACTGCACCAGTATTCTGACCGCGAGTTTGAAAGCGTTGTTTTTTGTTTTCCCATGAAATATACTCTACGTCAGTAACCTCTTATGTATCTCCAAAAATCAATAAACATGCATTTCTTACTAACAGTTTAAACATGCATTTCTTACTAACAGTTAGTTTCAAATTACCCTTTTTTTACATTACTTTACGCCAAACAGGAATTGGAACTAGAATATCTAAAGTTCGTCATCTATAAAGAACCTTCATGCAAAATTTCAAATCCCCAAGCTAGATTTTACCTGCAGCTACTCCCGCATGGTCAAATAAAAATAGCTACTCAACATTTTAAGTACTCGTAGTATAGATATAGTAGGTAAGATCTAAACGATACTGTGATGTAATTCAGCATTCCTCGATAAATAGAATATACAACATAAAAATATATTTAATAAAAAACTAGTATAAAAGTACAGATATGACAAATTGATAGGTAATAGAAAAATTTTTGTACATATTTTCAATGATATTACATATAGCTTACAGCCAAAAAAATATATAATTCTTAAATGATAATAATAAATGAACCTAAAAAGTAAATACATAAAACAATATAATTAATGTGTAACAACCCTCGCATTAGCAATTTATGAGCTATGACGTCATCAATGACGATCACAAATTAAGAATAGATATGGCTTGACATTGATCTTGGTGTGCGCCTCCAGGGAAGTACCGTCGGTTTCTGGAGGATCCATTGCCGTGACTCTGATCTATTTCATTCTTCACTCAAATGGGTTTATCGCAGCTGATAGACGGTTCAGTGAGTTATCTATGTTATGTTACTATTAATAAAATAAAAATAACAGGATTTTTCGAAGTACATAAAAATATAATTTACGTGTAACAGGCCTGGCATCAGCAATGACGGCATCGATGACGTTCACAAATTAAGAATAGACAGAGTTTGACATTGATCTTGATGCGTGCCTCCCGGGGAGGGACCATTTGTTACGGGAAGGCTCAATGCCGTGACCGTGAACTATGTTATTCTTTAGTATCCTCCATTGGGTTTATCGCAGCTGATCGATGGTTCAGTATGCTATCGATATTATTAATATTTTTTGCTGTTCTTACTTTATTTTCTTTCACATACACATACATATTATATTAAGGGGTAGGCAAATTAAACCTAACTTGGGAAGATTGGGTTTCCGCTCAATTTGCCCCAGTTATCTCGTATACCGAACCATACAATGTATGTATGAACTGCATTAAAATAATAAAGTTAAATAGAAATACTTTTTTACAATAAAAATGAACGTAGCGAGATTCGAAACCGCACCTTCTGACTGACCCACACGTTCCTAACAAGCTGCGTCGAAATTGTTATACACTTGTTACAAATTATTTATGTTGTATATTTCATTAGGTGTAGAATAAAAAAATATTTGTAAAAACTAAAACCCCGACTGCATAAAACTAAAAAGAAAATGAACAAGCACAATAGTTTATTAGGATTAACAGTCGAGATCTCTTTAAATTATGCAGAGTTCCTGGTAAAGATTTTATTGATTGAAGATTTACTTGTAGGTCCCGACTGTTAATCCTAATAAACTATTGGGCTTGTTTATTTTCTTTTTAGTTTTATGCAGTCGGGGTTTTTGTTTTTACAAATATTTTTTTTTTTATTTTTCACTTTTTTGTTAGAATTCATTATGGTAATGATAATCATGATATACCTTTTTGAAATCCTCGTATTGAGCTCTTGAATTTGATACCCATTTTGTGGTATTCGAAACATTTTTTTTTTTTTACCAAGTCCAATGGCGTCCCACACGTTTTTTTACGTCACCTATCTAAGAACACTTGGGCTGCGAATACGAATCTAACGATACCTAAATTATGTGAATAATAATAAAGAATATTATATACGTACATACATACATACATACAAGATACGCGCGAAAAACATAACCCTTCCTTAGCAGTCGGGAAAATTTAAATAATGGATGATATATTTTTAAATTGTTTATTTTAAATATAAATGAGTGAATACGAAATGTCCAACGTAAAGTTAATTAAGGTGATCCATTTTCAGCTTTCATTTATTTATCTCGGTAACTGTCAATTTGCCAACATGAGAATGATTTTGACGGCGGCGCCTTTTGCAAGTAATATAAGATGTTTAATATATGTAGGTACATCACGTACCTATATGGTTTATATTTTTTGTAGTTAATAGCTTATTCTTAAAACGAAATAACGTATAGCAAATAATACCTTCCTCTATAAATAGATACTCTATTACTACATACTAACACAAGAATATTTTTCAATTCGAACCAATAGTTCATCAGATTACAGTGTTCAAACAAATAAACTCTTCAGTTTTATAATATTTTTTTAAGCATCACACTGTATCCCGCATATAGCAAAATAAGCAGACGCAACCTGGAGATATATTGTTAAGACACTCCGTTCCTGTTTCTTTCTTTCGTTCCCCGTTTCCCACCGAATTCTGGATACATCGAATGTTAAGTGGCGTTACTCAACTCCGCGCTTTGGCTCGCTACTAGAGTGAGGAAATTAAAATAATAAATATTAAATTTCCTCAAGTGGAATTGAACCCACAACTTGTCGCGCTTTACAGTCGCATTACATAGCCTCAAATTTGTGTTTAATAAATAGGTCCATATATCATAAGGGATGCTTCTATAGTATATGTTACCCGAATTTCAATAGAAACGTACAGACAAATGTTAATATAATATTCATAATATTATCATCTTCAATCATGTTTACAATATACAAGACTTGGCAATGACTTGGTCCGGCATGACCTTAAATCATCTCCATCTGACGGCTTCCTTTACTGTGTCACGAAGACAACATTTTAAGATTATTATTCATGTTTTATCTACCTATACGATTTATGACTGTTAATTTACTTGTTTATTATGAAACGATCTAACGTGAAATGTCGCGTTTCTGAGAAAAACGCTGAACCTAAGTTGTACCTGTTAAATATTTGTTTGTACTTAGTTAGTCAAGATCAAGTTGTGAGATAGCACTTGAAGCGTTCTTGAAGCCTTATCGAAATATATTAAATAGTAATTAATGTAATATCATGATGATTCCGGTTCCGGTTGTCATAGCAGGAACAGTGTTGTGAAAGTGCTCCCGAAAAATAAATGTAATTACTAGTGAATAATCTCAAGTATCAATTCAAAGTATCACAAAATCACCAAATACAAGTAAGATAACATATATTTCCTATAAAACAACTCACAGAAAGGACTATATGGTAAAAATAAAATTGACAAAAGCCATTTGTTACATTCAATTAAATTAAAATTATCATCAACTATATTAAACTAGAGGGTATACAGATAGAAATGGATGATAATATTATTATAACAAGTCAACTGGCATAAATTTGATTGTGACAAGCAACAGCAGTACCAACATAAGTAAAACCATTACGTTCGGATACACGTATATTAAAACGTTTAGTTATTCCATCATGGATAACAACGGTATGTCAAAAGATATGTTACGACTTTTTCAAACGATGAAAATTGAGCTAGAAAAACAAACTGCGACTATAACACAGAACATAAGTGATGCTTTGATGCTTTCTATAGAAGAAAAAATACAACCAATTATAGAGAAAAATAAATTATTAAAATCTGAAGTAGATATGTTGAACAAAAAAATTAAATATTTGGAAAATATGAATAAGAAAAATAATATAATATTACACAGAGTTAAGGAAAAAGAGAATAGCTAAGAAGGATTATTTAATATAATAAAAGATATTTTATTAACTCTAAATGTCAAGATCGAATACAATGAAATAAATAAATATTATAGACTAGGAAAAAAACAAGAGAGAAATAAAGGTAGACTGATGCATTTGCGTACATGAGGGCTCGATCATACTCACTCTCAGAGAAACAATCTCAACAAAGTAAGGCATAGGATATAACTGACACCGGAAACGTGAATAAAATTAATAATAAATACTAACAAAAATTAAATCAATCCCCAATACGGTTGGTCACCTAGGGGAGATAGACCGCAACCCCCTAGAATTTACAACAAATAGATACAATGATTTTTTTACCAAAAACAAAAATTTCAATAAACAAGTACCTAAGAGTAGGCTAAATATAGGCACCCTTAACACTAGAACTTTAAAAACCCAAGAATCACTTTTAGAACTAGAAAATGCATTGAAGGCACTAAACTGGGACATTATAGGATTGAGTGAAGTGCAGAGAGCGGGGGAGAATATTGAAGTGCATGATGATTATATATTTTACAACAAAAATATAACAGCTGGCCTATATGGAGTGGAATTTATGGTAAAGAAATACCTTAAGACGAACATAATAGAATTTCGAGGAATATCAGATAGGATAATCGTTTTAAACATTACCCTACCTGGTTTTCGACAACCAATATCAATTGTTCAGATCTATGCCCCAACTGAAATTGCCAATGAAGAATTAAAAAATAATTTCTATAAAAAACTTAATGGAGTAATCCCACAACTTTACAATACTATAATTATAATGGGTGACTTTAACGGTCAAATAGGAAGGAGAAGATCAAATGAAGACCGAATACTAGGCCCATATAGATCAGGAAAAAGAAACGACAATGGTCAAAGACTAATAAACTTTGTATTGGAGAATAACTTATCTATTATGAACAGCTACTACAAAAAAAATCCTAACAGGAAATGGACATGGATCTCACCAAATGGAAAAATAAGAAATGAAATAGATTATATTATAACAAATAAACCTAAATGTTTCACAAATGTAGATATTGTTAACAAATTTAATTACAGCACAGAGCACAGATTACTTCGAGGACAATTATACACAAAGGAACCGAAACGATGTAGAAAATATATTCAGCATACAAAACCACCACTATATTTATCACCTACAGAAATTGATTTAGAATGTTTACGAGTAAAGTTAGACAAAATAAAAACTCTCAAAAATGTTCAAGAAAAATATGATGTCCTTGAAAAGCAACTTAAAGAAACAGAAATGAAGACAAGAAAAACAAAAGTAAAGTATGATAAATTAGGTCCGGAAGCCAGAAAGCTGAAGATTCAAAGGAAAACTATGCTGGAAGACAGAAAAAACAAAAAAACAGGACATTGAAAGGCTGAGTAAACAAATAAATTCAAAAATACGGAATCATAGAAAAAAAACAAGAAGTGACATAATAAATTGCTACATAGAAAATACAGGTGGAATCAAGGAAGCACAATTAGAATTAAGAGAATACTCAAACTGGATCGGTAATATAAAACATCACAGAAATTTGAAAAACAAAACAAACAGGATTGAAATATTACAAATAGCGACAGAATATTATCGTGAATTATACAAAAAAAATGTAACGACACATGAAAACACACAGATATATGATAAAATTAATAATGAAGAGATCCCGTGTATAATGAGAGATGAAGTCAATAAAGCCATCAAATCGCAAAAAAAAGGGAAATCTCCTGGGGAAGATAGCATATCCAACGAATTACTAATAGGATCATGTGAAAGAATAATCGATATTATCACTCACTTATTTAACGATGTTCTGCAGACGGAATATATACCTACCCAGTGGACTACTTCAACGATAATACTTCTACATAAGAAAGGAAGAAAGGATGATATAGGCAATTATAGACCCATCAGCCTTATGTCCAACATGTACAAAATTTTGCAAAGATACTTCTAGACCGTCTAACTAAGATTTTGGATGAAAACCAACCGAAAGAGCATGCAGGATTTCGAAGAGATTTTTCAACAATAGATCATATACACACAATAAAACAAGTCATTCAAAAATGTATCGAATACAATATTACTTTCTATTTAGCATTTGTCGATTATAATAAGGCCTTTGACTCATTAAAACACGTGAAAATATGGGAGGCTTTAAAAGCACAAGGAGTCGACGCTAAATATATACGCTTGATCACTAATATCTATAAGAACATGAAAGCAAAAATACTGACAGAGAGGACTGGAGAATATTTTCCGATACAAAGAGGGGTGAGGCAAGGGGATCCAATGTCTCCCAAACTTTTTTCGGCAGTTCTTGAGCATATATTTAGACATCTTGAATGGAGTAAATATGGACTAAATGTTAATGGCGTGCAATTAACCCACTTAAGATTCGCAGACGATTTAATATTAATATCTCAAGATCCAGGGAACCTATAAGAGATGTTAAAGCAACTTGTATACGAAAGTGAAAAAGTGGGCTTATCTATAAATACAACAAAAACTAAAGCTATGACAAACAGCATAAATATTCCCATAACCATTCAGGACAGTACAATAGCATATGTGGAAGAATATACGTACCTCGGCCAAATTATATCTCCTACAGAAATCACAAATAAAGAAATCAATAATAGAATAAATTTAGCATGGAAAAGATTTTGGTCTCTCAAGGAGGTCATGAAAAACCCACTTGTACCACTCAAATACAAAACTAAAATATTTAACTCTTGCATTTTACCTGTGATGACTTATGGATGCCAAACATGGAGTCTAACTAAACATAATTTACGTCAATTACAAACTTGTCAACACAATATGGAACGGAGCATACTACATATCAAATTAAGAGACAAAATAAACTTAAAATTTATAAGAAAACAAACTAAGATCACTGATGTTACTTATTGCATAAAAAAAACTTAAATGGAAATGGGCAGGTCACATGGTTAGGTGCAAAAAAGATAAATGGTCAAGAGATGTAACGGAGTGGTGCCCGAGACACAACAAAAGGAACAAAGGGAGACAACGTCGCAGATGGGAAGATGACATAAAGAGGATAGCGGGCATTACTTGGACCGGACAAGCACAGAACCGCATTCAGTGGCAAGCTCTAGGGGAGGCCTATGCTGGAAAGCAAGACAATCTTCACGTCCTGGTGTCAGATAGTTAAATATAAGTTATTTATGATAAATAGGTTAAGTTAAAGTATTGTGTAAGATTGTTAATAAAGGCTTTATTATTATTATTATTATTATGTAATATCATAATTTTTCTATAGACTAAATATATTCGAAAATGAAAAATAAATAAACGGATATTATTAATATGTTACAAGTAGGGAACGTATCTAGAACATCTGCCTATACGCCACAGCAGCCTGCTACGCCACAGTAGTCTGATACGCTATAATAGCCTAGATATGTATGTATCTTCTCTTTTTACCGTTATAAATTTAATTTTGAAAGGCTATAATACATATTTGAATTATTAACTACATGTATCTGTAGTAGGGAGCTTTAGTCGCGCGTTTACGTGGTCGTGTGCGACGTCACAGGTTGGCTAATTTCTCCATAGGCACTAATGAAACGGATGATTTATTGTGATGAATGCGCATATATGAGTAATATCTATTATTTTGCTATCAAGTTAATGGAGGTAGGTGTACTACAATCTGGGACTAATTAGCGTTGTAACTAATATTAAATTTATAATAAGAGTCAGAGGCATAAGTGTGTGGTTGTAAACGCGATAGTTTGTGGGTTCGATTACCACTTGATTAGATGAAATATTGAATATTTTCATTTCTTCATATCGATTTAATACAGTTAATTGAAATCAATAAATACGAATCTGCTAATTTCGATTAAAAAATGCAAGTACATCGTCGCCTAATTTGCAATAAATTACTAACAGCCTATTAAGAGCAAGTTCTCAGAAGAGAAAAAAAATTAAAACTATGTAAATAATATAATATAAAAAAAACCTTCTGATAATTATCAAATAAATTAAAATTACCTTCACGCTGTATCGGGCACACAGCAGGGTAGGCAGAGGGAACCCAGTGTTAAGACATTCCGTTCTCCACTTTCCGCCGCTTTCTGGAAGCATTGCTTCGATACCAGAGCGAAGAAAGGGAAATATAAATTTAAATAAAAATTTCTTCGAACCCACAACCAGTCGATTTTACAGTCACACTTTGTGCCCCTGCGCCACCACTGGCCTCATGTAGTATGATAAGAAGGTTTTTATAATTTCGAATTTTGATTTATTTCTTCTACATATATACATACTACATACTTGTATTCATCTACATTTACATTCTACATACTTATATTTGAAATAAAATAAATGTCAATTTTTTACACGTTCGAATGATATAAAAATATTCATGACGAAATATAAAAAAAGATTCACACAAGAAAGCAGGTTCACACTGTAGGCTGACAATATATACCTTTATGTAGCAGTTCGAGTGAAATGTCGTATCGTAACAAAAGCCATAAACCTCATCAAATATTTTCCACCATCACACCAAGTACACAAAGCTAATCGCAGTCACGTGTGTGACGTCGCCAAATGGATCATGCAGCGCCTTGCAATGTGCAACGTGCAACAAGTTGTGTGAACGAACCCTGCGCGTGCGCCGATAACGCCCAACTATGTATGCCACACGTACTGGTAAACACTGATTGCGGTTAATACTTGCGCTGCTGGAGTTATTTATATAATATTGTTAATTGTGTGCTTATTGTATGTTGGTTACTGTTTTTGCTTGGAAGGACGTAGTGTCTGACAAACCGCGGCGTTGAGTTCTGCCACTTAAATGCAATATCTCAAATATTGAACCCGTAGATCCTGTCGATTCTACGGTATTTCTCGGTATCACCATAGACTCCAAATTACAGTGGGGACCCCATATTGATGGATTGGCGAATAGACTTAGCTCTGCAGCTTTCGCGGTCAAAAAAATTAGATCATTAACTTACGTAGAAACGGCTCGACTTGTTTACTTCAGTTACTTCCATAGTATTATGTCCTATGGGATTTTATTTTGTGTGTTAAAGGTTATTACCAAATTAATGATTTTGTAAATGATAACACGCCTTGGGAATGAAATGCTCGCTCCAGTCTGTTTCAAAAGTATCATTGTCACAGATATTTAAATATGTATTTGTATAAATTTATTTAAAAAAAATAGGTCCCGCTGAGTTTCTTGCGCCGGTTCTTCTCAGGTCTGAGGCATTAACTTTAGTGTACTGGTGGTAAATTATTTGACGTTCAAAAAATGAAGCATGTAACTTCTTATTTTGAATAAAATTTATTTGAATTTGAATTTATTCGGCGGAAACCATTGATTGGAGCGTCTTAGGGCTAGGTTCCTTTTGTCTCCTTAACTACAGTTTATTTTTATTATCCTACATAAAGGCTATTATTTAAAGTATTATTTAAAGTAAGTATTTGAAAATAGTAAATCTACTGCATAGAAAAGGTAAATAACATTTAAACATGCGTGCTTGTAATACAATGTGAAAAACACTTTAAAATATAATATTATGAAATCAACTATTACGGTAATTATATATAAATAAACCTAACTACCTACTTTAGAATATACCTCTCAGTTAAACAATTTTTCAAAAAGCTTAACGGATTTATATAAAAATGTTTACTATGAATGGGGTAGCCATTTGAAGAGGGCGTCAAGAGCTAGATCGCTCGTTGCGATACGCACGCGGGGCCAAATCGGATTATACGACTGGAAAGTTTAAATATACGGTTAAATTATTTTTAACTTTTAATAGGTAATTGCATGTGAAAGTTATACCTAGTAGCCATTAACCTACCTATAACCTAGTAACTACATACGTTCTTTAAAAGTAAAAAGGTACCGCCGAATATTCGAGACATTGCGTGGTGAGCGAAACTTAACGCCGCGCACCTTTGTCTTGTTACCAGATCGAACAAATGAAAATATGTAATTTATTTCGCCGAGTGTATAAGTATAATATGTAGGTAATGGTAATGAAATTGAAATGTAAACGTAACTTAATTCGAGACTTATGGTCGACCTTTTCCTCTCAGTTAGCTGAGAGTTCTTGCAAACTTGTGACAAACTTGGGTTTGAGACTTCTTGATCTTAAGATTTGATACAATTAAATTTAATAACCCCTTAAATCGAAGTAGAGGCAAAATTCAAAATGAACATTTAGTTTTATTTACTTTTTATCCTATAAACTTTCTACATAACTGTTTAGCTTTACGTTGTACTTATCCCAAATATAGCAAGATAGGCAAAGGGTATCTAGTGTTAATAGTCGTCCCCCACGTTTTGAGTAATTACGTGTTGAGCTGCGGAATTCAACATCACACTTTCTCTTGTTAAATGCGTGCGTCTGCAAACGCGACAAGTTATGGGTTCGAATTCCACTCAAGGAAATGAAATAATTAATATTATAATTTTGTCCCTCTGGTAACGAGATAAATGATGGCGTTGGGTTCCGCCACTTAACACGCAATGCCTCCAAATTTCGGTGGAAAGTGGAGAATGGAAGTGTCTTAATGAGAATGAAGTGTCTTAACAATAGATTCCCAGATTCTCTCAGCTTACCCTGGTATATGTGGGATACGACGTGAAGAAAAAAAATGTATGTCTATTTATACTTTATTTGTATACCTGTTTATAAACTTTTAAATTAATGTTATATTTACATTACTTCCATAGCGAGTACCTCCTACTCGTATATTATTAAAATACCATTACAGAAGACCAGTTGCTCCTAATATAGCAGATGATGTTGAAGCAAATCCCTAATGGAGGAATGTTGTATTAAGCTCACGGGTCTCAAGATGTTATATAGATAAAGCCCTTCGTTAAGCTTCTCATCCGATACTATTATATGAACCTAATTTATATACTTTTTTTATAACATTATTTTTTACACAAACCTGTGTCTATCGTAAACGTGATAGTAGTGGTTTCGATCCCTATTCAATCGAGAGAATGATTTGATATATTTATTTTGAGTTCCGTTGCATTCTGCAGCTGATCAGGCAAGGTCTCGAAAATTGAGTGCAAGGTGAGGAAGGGAGTGTCTTAACACTAGGCTCACTTTGGCTACGTTCTCTATGGGATACAACGTGAACCAAAAAAACATCATTTACTTATTTTAAAATTATTAGAAAATTCTACGTTGATCTATTATATTTACGTATGGAGTAAATCACGAATGCGCAACAACAATCTAAATGTCTCTGTTTCTAATTTTAAATGTTTACGGCGATACTCGTAATGAATAATAAATGATCTATTAATGACTCACTGTGATTCGATAGCACGAACTAAATGCCTGTAGAATGATAAGCTTTGTTTGTCATTTTGTCTTTGTTTATTTCTTTTTTTTTTTTCATTTTCTTTTACTTTTGTCATCTATTGAGTGCACTCTTAAATTTATCTAATGCAATGGTTGTAACTTCTAAAGCGCGTCTATCTCCACCTTGGCGGCCGGCGACCCATCTGTAGCTCCTCTGATGTTACACGTTGTCGTGGGTGGCGGTGATCACTTACCATCAGAAGACCCGTACGCTCGTTCGCCTTGTCTTTCTTCATTAAAAAAATCATATCCTGAGCAAGGTCAAGCAAGGTAGTGTCTATAATTACTATGCTCGCGCTACCGCGTGGTCAAATGGAAATAACTTAGGAGTCGTATATGACACATTTTTAGTGCCCATGTAACTAATCAACTTTGATCAGTTCAAGAACTGATCAGAGTTAATTAGAGTTACTTGTATTAAATAGTTTAGATTAGCACATTCAACCAAACAACGTCTTCAATTTTATAATATTATCATTTAAACAAAGTGCTGCACTTACTTCGAATGAAGATCATTTTTGCAGTTATATTTTTCACTTCGATTTCAGTAATATTCGTTTTTGTTTCTATCGCTGTTTGTTGTTGTTTTATTAACAGAATGATTGTTGAATTAGTATTTTTAACGTTGCAATTACACTTATTGATACCCTTTAACCTGCCTTTACGAGGCAGTTATAATTGGCTTTAAATGCAACTTGGTGAAAAAAAATCTGTTTTGCTTAGACGGAACTCATATAAATTTTTGCGACATTGGAAAGAATTCTGACATTCCGATGAATGAAGAGTTTAGTCACACAAGAAATTTTAATTTTACAAGGTCTAATATTTTTTTTTATTTCAAGATATATTATACATGAGGCCGTCGTGCCCGATCAGCACAGCACAACGGCACAGAATGTCACGAACGAACGATTATGGATTCCATCCACTCGGGGGAATGAATCAAATAAAAAAAATCAGCTTCACGCTGTATCCCGCAAACAGCAGGGTAGGCAGAGGGAACCTAGTGTTAAGACACTCTGTTCCCCACTTTCTGCCGAATTCTGGAGGCATTGCGTGTTGAGTGGCAGAACTCAACGCCGCGCTTAAACTCGGCACCAGAGCGAAGAAATGGAAATATAAATTTAAGCAAATATTTCAGCTCCTCGAGCTGGGATGGAACCCACAACCAGTCGGTTTTACAGTCACACTTCGTGCCGCTCCGCTACGACTGGCCTCGGGGGAATGGTTCATTATTATTATAATTTTTTGAGTTCCTACAGCCAACGCGAAATATTTCAAAAATTAACATTTAACAGTAGGTTACCGCTTACCCTGCTACACGAAAAAAAGCAAGAAGCTGCAAAGTTCTAGCCCCATGTATTTTTTATTATTTCAAGAATTATACGTAAGCTGGTGTAATAAATAATATTTATTAAATGACCTCCATCTATAATAGTTAAATCTTTTCTTTATTCAATTGGACCGATTGAGTGTCCACAAAGAGCTTGTTGTAAGCCCCTTGTAGACTGAATTGGAAAACTTGATTTCAAATTCACACTGATTGATCTTTTTTAAATGCTTAATTTTTTTATAATATTTTTAATAATAACTGTACATATTATTTTATTATAAGAGTCGTGGCCGATAACTCTGCGCTCTCTATTTTTTCATTTTATATTATTGTATATCCTCATCCTTGTTTAAACTTATAATTATCTCATATAGTAAACCGTATGAACTGAGCTAGAATAACGTGAAATTTTATTTCTTCTAATTCCTTATACATGAAATGTATATGCTAGTTGTAGAATACATTGTCATATTAAAATATACAAAAATGTTCGATCAAAACAATACTTTATTCTAGCTACAGCTTTAAAAAGTGTAGAGATCTAAAAGCTGTTAGTTTAAAAGAAATCAAAGATGCACTTTCGCGATTATTTATGAAAGCCGGATTTATAAGTTTCATTATAGTTTTTTTTATATATGTTTGTAGTAAAAGAAGTTTACACACTTCCTAAGTGTGGAATAACACTTCAAAAATGTTAAAATATTGTAAATTTACTTTGTCTTTTTAATGTTAGGTAAAAGATAAATAAAGTATACACTCTCATTTGCCCCTTAGTTATTCATTGTTTTCATTTCGCGACTTTGAGAGGAGAGTGCCGGATGAAGCGTAAAGCTGATACTAAAAACTTTAATTTTAAATAAAACATCATATAAACTCTAAAGAGTAGTAGTTACTAAATTCTCTTAAAAAAATAAAAGTGGAGAAAGGAATGGGCTATCAGTAGGTGATCAAAGCCTTCTAGTGTTACCAGATTAAACGATTTTTATTTTAAATAGTAATCGTCAATCGCAGCATTACATAAAAGTCCACGTCACGTGAGACAATAACGTCCTCGTATATAAATAGTACCAACAAAGTGCGCGGAGATTGAATTGAATGATTGGTCTCTGGAGGAAACAGGGCCGCCAGTTGATGCTACATTCAAGTACATACATACATACGAAAATACATACATACAGTCTATTATTCTTGCTCATCAATATTATTATAATAAATATATAATAAATAATAATATATTATACATGTGGAAAGTTTGTGAGAAGGAAAACTACTAAACGGATTTAGATAGAACTTTACGGTAATGTAGCTTATACATCAGACTGACACAAAGATTACAATTTAGGTAAAGAATTTGTATAATATGGCTATAATATAACAATAAGCTTAAACGGAAGAAGTCGCGGGTGGGTCGCTAGTATAGTATATTACATGTACGGCTGAGATAAACGACTATTGTTTGCAAATCGTATAAAGTAAGCTTTATTGTTGTTTCAAAAGATTCTGTTGCTTTTAATAAATAGTATGGAAATTGTAATATGTTAATATGTTTGTTTTGTAGACAGGAAACACAATATGCATCTCCCACATATTATTGCCTCGGTTGATGGTAGAGTTCGTGGGTAGAGTACGGAAAGGAAACCTAGTATAAAAGCTTTTTGTTTCCCACTTTCCAAACGTTTTGAGATCTGATTGATGGAGCTGAACGCTATGACTTGTTTTACCATTACATGAGCATATTTTCAATTTCCTCTCTCTAGTAAAGATGCAAAGCGTGGCGTTGAGTCCCGCCACTCTACACGCAATGTGTTCAGAATTCAACGCGTACCCTGCTATGTGCGAAAAAATAAACATTAGCATGGTAGACAAGGGAAACTGAGATCTGAGTGTTTGGAAATTCTATTCGCATTAAGATACTTAAGTTTTCCACTTTCCGCCGAATTCTGGAGGCATTGCGATTTGAGTACTTAGAGTGAAAATAGGAAAATATTGAATATTTCATTTCCTTGAGTAGCAATCGAACCCTGTCGAGTACATTTGTGCCCCTGTGCCACAACTGGCCTCAGTAATAATTATAAATATTGACTTAAGTATAAAAGGAATGTTTTGTACATACATACATAACTCATTATTCGAATTCATTACGTTTTACACTCGTAATAATTAAATCATTGTCGGTCTTTCAAGCATTTGCTCTCGTTCTACGAATAAATATTTCAATGAGAAGTTTTTTAATTACTTGCATAATAAGCGGTCTTTTTATCTTGGCTGCGCCGGCGTAGTGGACCTATATTTGACAATATACGCGATGGTTGTGGGTTCAGTGCCCATTTAGCTATATATATATATATATATATATATATATATATATATATATATATATATATATATTCGACTTATTTTTATTCCCCCGTAGGTACGTTTTACCTTGGTAATATAACACGTGGCGGTTTTCTCTGTCTGTTGCGTTGTATATACCAGAAAGCGTGAAGCGAAAAAAAACACATATCTTGGCCACAATGATTAAGTCAGTATCGGCCTTGCAAGCAAATACTCTAGTTCTTCGAACGAATTCTTTAGTAAATAGTATTTTTTAATTACTCACGTAATAAGCGAAATTATAAAAGTTGCGTTCACTCGCGACTGTATGGGGATGTATGTATAGTTAATGTGATTATGTCATTTGGATTTACATTTATACATACATATCTTATATTTTAAAATAGAGTAAATATTTTTTTTTTACTAAATTTGTTTTTAGCTTCACTCTGTAGATGCATAGAGCGAACTAGTATTAAGAGTTAAGATATTTCATTCTCCGCTTTCCTCAACGCTGCACTTTTGTCTTTTTACCCCTAATGAAAATATATCATTAGGGGTAAAAAGACAAACTGACATTACTAAAATTTTTTAGTAACTTGACAATTCAAACTTAACTCTACTTAAGTAGCAACTTATTGAATAAAGTTTATTTTTTAAAAAGTTACATATTTATTGCTGGCTGTGAAATATGGGCAAAATGAACATTTAAAAATGCATAAAAGTGCTTAAATTATATTAAAAATAGATGCAAATACTTACTAAGACGGCATCACCAAAAAGTATGTAATATTTAGGCTATTAAATATTTCGACTGCGATGGTAAAATGGACATAAGAAAATTATATATTTTTAATTTTTTTAATATACTTATTTTGAAAAATATGTTATATATGTAGAGGCCGTCGTAGAGCAGTATAACAGCATATCATTGTAAGCATGACAGCGCTGGTACAGTGGGTCCGATATCCACTCAGGGGAAATAGTTAAATTTAAATTATTTTCGTTCCTTCACTCTGGCAGACAACGATACGATAAAAAGTGGAGAACGAAGTTATGCTTATGCTACATCTATTATAGTAGACAAAATCTTAATTCACTTTTTTTACTAAATATGCCTTTGTCTTTCCAGGTAGAACAGCGTGATGTCCCTGGAATCGATTGCGCCCACCTCGCCATGGACACAGAGGAGGGTGTCGAAGTGGTCTGGAACGAGGTTCAGTTCTCCGAAAGAAAGAATTTCAAGGCCCAAGAGGATAAAATACAAATGGTTTTCGACAATCTAACGCGCCTCGAGCACCCCAACATTGTCAAATTTCATCGATACTGGACGGATACGCATAACGATAAACCCCGAGTATGTTTTTTTTTCACCTTTACGGCTTTTAATTTGATATGACAACCTGAGTATTGTACAGATATTCAATGTCGCTAAAGTGAGCGGTAAGTGGAGAATGGAGTCACTAGGCTTATAGACTCTCGTTATCTAACGTGTAAAGTCTTATGTGATGACTATTTATATGTATGTATATACATATATATAGAGAACAAGATATCGTACTTCCTTTAAATTTTCTTTTATAAATTTCAATTAGAAATAAAACATTTGTTTCTTCTAGGGTTCTAAGATATTGTGAAAATTACAGTATAAATTTTACTGAGCAGCTTAACGCTGTATCCCGCATATTGCAGAATAGCCTGAAGGAAACTAGTGTCAAGACACTTCTTCCTCCTCCTCACCCTTCTTCCCTTTTCGTCCTAATTATTAAGACACAGCGTGGTAAGTGGCGAAACTCAACGCCGCGAGAAAATTTAAAATAATATAATGACCCCGATTATGAATTAAACCCATAAACGTTCAGATTACAGTACAAAATAATTGTTAATTTGAATTTACAAAAAAAAAACAATTTTCATTGTACTTCTTATATATTTATATTCGTTGTTTATATTTTCAGGTAATATTTATAACAGAGTACATGTCGTGCGGTTCACTGAAACAGTTCCTAAAACGTACCAAAAGAAACGTGAAACGGTTGCCCTTGCAGGCGTGGAAGAGATGGTGTACACAAATCCTATCAGCGCTTAGGTAAGGCAATTAATATTATAAAGATAGTTTGCTTGGACTCTGGGACTAGTTGTTCTAATTAACAACAAACTATTATATCCTTACATATGAAATACGCGTTTTGTCGTTCTGGTCACTTTACTCACAAATTTCTAACCTTTGGAATTCCAAATTCAAATTTCTACAGCTATTTACATATGTATTTGTCTTTCGATACGATTACGATTAAGGCAGTCGTCTATTGTCCGCAATTGCAAACCATGATGGGGAAGCTAGCCTCTAAACAATCGACGCTGGTCAATTGCTCTACGCCACTGCTGCTTCACGACACCACTAGACCTCACACTGAGCGACAGTCGGCTACCAAATTAGAAGATTCAATTGGAATGTCCAAGACATCCATCGTACTCACCGGACTTTGCTTTAACAGATTATAATTTTTTTCGAAATTTTAATAACTTCTTGCAAGGGGAAAAATTAAACTGTCCCAGTCCAAACTTCCTTCAAAGATTTTATTGGGAATCAACATCCGAATCCGAATGGTTTTTTAGTAAAGAGATCAATGAATGTCCTGATGATATGAGATGACGATGGTTCATACTTTGACTAAATAAACATATTATATCAAAAATATTCTATTTTTTGTTCCTCCCATACCAAACGCCAATTTCATTATAATATTCCTATCTATATTATTATAACATATAGAAAAATCTTCTAAAAGTAAAGTAAATACAAGACAGTTGGAAAGTATATGCATTGTACTAAAAACGTGATAGTCGTTTCAGTTCATTATATTATGGCGTTCCGAGCGTGCTAGTTGAGCAGATAATCACTTTATCAATATAACGATGAATGTATTATACACACGAAAGAGATAGTACAGTAAAAAAGAGACTTTAAACAATAGAAGAATGCATGTTTAAAAGATTAATCCAATTAAAACAACAACAACAACAAAAATAAACAAGTGAGAACGTTATGAGATAGGTAACCGTGGTCAAGGTTTAGCCATTAGCCAGATTAACGGGCGTACAAGCATGCCCAAAGCGCAAGCGCCAGATAGTTGATATAATTCTCCGTACAGTATTTTTTTGAGAATAAAACCAAAGATAGAAGCTTGTATAAAAGCATAGTATATACTTATATTTGAGAGACTTTACCAGAGTTTTCTCCAAGACTCGCTCTGTGGAGTAGATACAAGGGACAACAAATCCTAGACCGAAATAAAAAAATGTCAAGCCAAGATCTTTTAGGATATAAAGAGAATGAACCAAATCCTTGTGTGGTGTACAAAACAATGGATTACACGGAGAGCGGGACAAAGGGTGAAGAAGATAATTACCTATCTTCCACATACTTTAAGATAGGTTTATTTAAAAAACTATTAGCTAAATATGGCAAGAATTTGCCATGAGAAATGAGGTCGGCTAACTCGGATAACTAACTGTATTCTATCAAGATATTTTTATGCATTGAAAATACCATTTTATTAATGAATTTTTGTCACATCGTCGTTTGGCTCTTTAATTTACTTTCATAATAATATTACATTTAAAAGCCATCTAGATTTGCCATGAATACATAATAGTCAAACATTATTATTTACCCAGTTATCTCCACGGCTGCGCACCACCCATAGTGCACGGGAACCTAACCTGCGATACGATCTTCATACAACACAACGGCCTCGTTAAAATAGGTTCAGTGGCGCCGGATGCCATACATCATCACGTGAAAACCTGCCGCGAGAATATGAGGAATATGCATCTCATTGCGCCGGAGTATGGATGTGAGTTAATGTTTTATAAGTTTCTTTTTTTATAATTTGTTATAAATTGATATATGTATAAGTTGAGTTTTGTGAGAATATAACGTTACTTACTTTGGAGACATCTAAATTATAAATAAATTTTCAATAAGTTAAGCATCGATCTGAACAAAAATGCGACAATAGACAAAACGTCGAATCAACGGTGATGGTATTTTTGGGCTCTATGTCATTTAACGATTGAGTAAAAAAAAAATAAGTTTCTTTTATTAAAATATATCTATATCTACCTATAAGCAGAATATTTTTTTGTAGATACCACGCAAAAATAAAACAATTCAATCTATTCAAAAGAAACTTAAACGATAAAGTTTCTGAAACTGAGCGACCTTAGTCGTTCTAATTATGTAAAGTAAATTTTGCCTTTATTTGGCCAAAAGTAGGTTATGATATCACGAAGGCTCAATTTTCTAGAGAATAGCAAATGAGTGGACACAGCTTAGACCATTTGTAAAGATAATTGATGCTAAAATGTCTTTTATCATTATTTCCAAAGAAAATGTTCCCTTAAAATATTTTGTACGTTTTACATATTTGGTTTTTGTGTCCGTTACATTTTCATAAAACGTTTAGCTGAGAAACGTTTAGCAAACGCAGGGGGAACCTAGTGTTAAAACACTCCGTTCTTAGAGGGCTTAGGTTTTATTCTATACCTAATGATAGATAAAATCACCATATTATTTATTTCTTCTTTATATTTAATTCAATTACCTATAAATTACATAAACTCTTTTGCCTTTTCTCACCAGCATCCCAAATGGTAACACCAGCAATGGACATCTACTCCTTCGGTATGTGCGCGTTAGAAACTGCTGCGTTAGAAATACAAGGAAATGGCGACTCCGGTAGTCACGTCACAGAGGACCACATCGTGCGCACTGTAGAGTCTCTGGAAGAATCGAGACAGAAGGACTTTATTTATAGGTAAGTAGAGAATTCGGACTTTTTGGATAAAAGTGTTTTTCGATAGAGTTCTTACATGTGATTTCAATTCAATAACAAGTATTTGTACAACAAGAGATTATACGCACCGTAACCATTTTTAATATATTTCTATAACATGTAATATTTATTCTTATTTTTAAGATTTTATATGTTTGCTCGATAAAAAAGTTTACTGTAAGAAAAATGTAAGTTCATAATAAATAAAATTTCCTAAGACCAAAAGTTTTAGTCAAAATGGATTTCATAAAATTACTGACTTATAATTTTTACATTTTTAAAGTGTTATTCCACACTTAGGAAAGAAAGATACTTATTAAGAAAACGTATAAAAATTTTAACGTAGCGGGATTTGAATCCGCTCTTTGGAACTTGAACGATTTACAAAGAGGCGCGGCTTCAAATCCCGCTACGTTCAAATTTTTATACGTTTTCTTAATAACGAATAAAATTAAATTGTTCTGTTTAGATTTAGAAAAAAGGATTTTTTTTGGAATACATACACTAAATATAATACAACGTCATTTGTTACAGATGTATAAACAAAGATCCAGCACTAAGGCCGACGGCTCGCGAGCTCCTTTTCCACCCGCTGTTATTCGAAGTTCACTCCCTCAAGCTATTAGCTGCGCATACGCTTGTTAATACTAGTGGTGAATAAATTTACATATTTATACATTTATATATAATTGTGTCTCGTATATAGCCGAGTAGGCAGAGATAACTTAAGCGTCATGACACTGTATTCCGAATACTCGAATACAATAGTTGTGTTTACCTAGTGCGAGAAAATAACATTGTGTAGTAAGGATAAACCCCTAACCATTTGAAATGACGTCAAATAGGAAAATATATTTTTTTGTAGCCTGGGAACCTAGTGTTAGAATACTCCGTTCTTATTAGGACACTTTCGTATACTACTTTCCGCCGAATTTAATTTACTTTGCCTCGTTACCAGAGCGAGAAAACAGAAAATATTAAGTATTTCATTTCCCCGAGTGGGAACCACATCCACAACCGACGCGTGTGCAGTCACACCTTGTGCCATTGGGCGAAGATAGCCTCAAAATTTATATATGAAAATGACAATAAATGTAAATCTTTTTCAATTCTAAGATCAGCCAAATAAAAATGTACAATAATTGTGAAAATAGTGATATAGTTGTCAGTGAGACTCTCTAGATGAGTGAGGCAACATTCAAAACTTAAAAATAATCAATTTAATAAATTAATTTACATGTAAAAATGGTGACTTACTTATATACACATAAAACTAAAACTGGAAATACATTTTAATACCATCTCGTTTAATTATAAATATAAGTATGTATTTACACTGTGAGGGTTGAGCATTTCCGCCCTATAATTAAGGGAGCCTTGAAACGTTTAAAGTAAAAGGTCTTGCTTTTTAGAGCGTCATTTTTATATTTCTTTGCCATTTTAAACATTTATAATATGTGTCAATGTTTGTTTTTGTAATTTTATTTTATTGTGCTTAGAGAATGTAAGTAACGTGTTTTGGTGGTAAACGAAGTATATTGTGTATATAATGTATAATATATAGTAAATTTTTGTGGTATAAACTTTTTTTTTAATATAATATAAAAATAATAACAAACAAAATATTATAATCGTTCCTTATTAGTCGGGAAAAAATAATAAATCAGCTTCACGCTGTATCCGGCAGACATCAGGGTAGGCAGAAGTAACTTAGTGTTAAGACACTCCGTTCCCCACTTTCTGCCGATTTCTGGAGGCATTGCGTGTTGACTAGCAGAACTCAACGCCGCGCTTTGCCTCGACGACACCAGAGCGAAAAAATGGAAATATAAATTTAAGTAAGTAAATATTTCATCTCCTCGAGTAGGGATTGAACCCACAACCGGTCGGTTTTACAGTCACACTTTGTGCCTCTGAGCCACAACTGGCCTCTAAAACAAACGAAATATAAATATATAATATATATAAGATATATTTTTTAATATAACATTAAAGAGAGCAAAATTCAAACTACTATTTTTCACATCTAGCACCATTCTACACTAGACAGTATTTTCTTTAACTTTCAAAAATGTAAAAAATATATATGTGTATTTGACAGCAAATATATCGGAAACAATAACGGACGAGGTGTGCGGCGCGCTGGCGTGGTGCGTGCGCAGCGGCGAGCGCCACGAGCTGTCCGCCAAGGACCTGCCGCACGCGGAGAAGCTGGAGAAGTTCGTGGAGGACGTCAAGTGAGTGCTCTCCTCGTGAACGATGTCAACGATGCGTTGTTGTGGTTTTAGATAGGGGGGGACCAACTACACAGTTTTGCGTGCAGTCACAACCCACCAACTAGTCCATTTCAGACTCTTAAAATGGAAGATGTCCTTAGATCTATGGTGATAAATTTGGACTACTTGGTTATCAGAACCAAGTAGTCTAAATTTATCACCATAATTTCTACGCATCAACTAATGTCTACTTTTGGTTATCCAGAGATGGATCAGAGCTTCTCATTAAATTAAATAATTTATGTCATCGCAGAAGCTCACTTTACGTATGCTCCCTGTGTGATTATACAACTACACATGTGATTACATCCACATACGTGTGATTAAACGCGAAAACATGACACATAAGCACATATTATGATCACACATACATATATGTGGATCATCCGTACGCTTGAGGACGGTGGTCTTAAACGAAATGTGTCGAAGACTAAATACATGCCTACTGACCGAATACATGCCTGCCGGAGCCCGGACTCGAGCATTATCCATATAGAGCCTGAACCAGCCGTTAAGTCGGAAAAGTTCAGATACCTCGAATCCATCATGCACGAGGCTAGAGGCATCGATCACGATGTCTATAGCCGGATAAGCGCGGTCTAAATGGCGGGAAGTCACAAGTGTGTTCCGTGATTGTAGGATACCGCAGAAACTCAAGGGTCTGATATACGGAAGCCGGTTCTTTTATACGGAAGCGTATGCTGGCCAGCACTATCTCGGCACACTCAAGAGCTTCATCTCACGGAAATAAAAATTGCTATATCAGCCCTTGGAATGAGACCTCCCGGACGCACAAGGAAACGTTGTTTGGATGACCCAGTGATTCTCAACTTTTTTTTCTTTTTTGCGGCACATAATTAACGATTTCAAAATTTGGCGGCACACAAAGAGAAATCAATTACTACAACACACTGCATAAATATTTAGTTTATGACAAAAATTTTAAATATACGAATTTATTATTTTGTGGATTTAAATATATATTCATGTTAAAAATATTTTTCTTTTTAAATGATATAATTTAATTATATTGACATTATTATATATTTGCAAAATTTGGCGGCACACTTTTGAAATTTGGCGGCACACAAAAGTGCCGCGGCACAGTGGTTGAGAATAACTGGTCTAACCACAGAGGACGCTAAAGACCGTGCAAAGTAGAGTAAGTTGAGTAGGAAGGCAGACCCTGGCTATAGCCGAGATTAATACCTGGAAGAAAAAGAAGAAGAATAAGACATATATGGGATCATATAAGCTTAAAGTCGAAAATCTTTAACTAGTGCGTCCTACCAGTTATGACATACGGAGCCGAGACGTGGGCACTGACAGTGCCACTGGTTCACCACTTTAAAATCGCTCAGCATGCTATGAAAAGCTTGCTTGGAATATCTCTGAAGGATCGAATTCGAAATGAAGTAATCTGACGGAGAATCAATATTATCGACATAACCATTAGCAGGCTGAAGTGGCAGTGCTGATCACATTTGTCGCAGAACCGATGACCGTTGGAGTAAACACGTTTTAGAGTGGAGACCACGCCTCGGCAATGGAAATGTCAAATGAAATGGCAAATGTCTCCTTATTAGACCTTCTGCTAACTTCATATCCGGATGTCCCTTTGGGGTCTTCTGACCAGTGCCTGATACGGAGTGTCGTGCCCATTAAGGGCGGCAGTTGCAGAATACCCGCAACTCGTCACCTCGATCACCGATTGATTAATGACCGACAATATGGCTTCTGCCATAGTCGCTCAACCGGTGATCTTCTGGTTTACCTTACTCATCGCTGGGCTGCTGCTATTGAAAGCAAGGGAGAGGGCCTGGCTGTTAGTTTGGACATGGCGAAGGCCTTTAATCGAGTGTGGCATGGGACGCTCCTTGCTAAACTTCCATCCTATGGGCTTCCCGAGAATTTATGCAAGTGGATCGCCGTCGACGGTTTTTGCTCTAAACATATGACCGTGAACACTGGCGTTCTCCAAGGCTGCGTCCTGCCCCATACGCTGTTTCTTCTGCATATTAATGAGATGTTAGAGGATTCTAGCATTCATTGCTATGCAGATGATGGCATAGTGGACGCTCTTTACTCCGGCCGCGCAAGTCTTTCTGGGGAAAACAGTGCCGAAATAAACTTGTGTCTTCTGTTGAGGCATCCCTCGTGAATGTCTCTTCATGGGGTGAAAGAAACTTAGTTCAATTTAACCCCCAAAGACACAAGTTTGTGCATTAACCACTAAAAAAATCCCATTTATCGTATCGCCAGTCTTTCAAAACATTCCCTTTACAGCCGCGCCCAGTATCAGTATGTAGGGCCTTAATGTTTCGAGTGACTGCCAGTATCGCGATCATCTGGAACGCAAGGCCACGTTGGCCTCGAAGAAACTGGAGGTCATCAACAGAGCGTGAAGTTCACGCCAAAACACCGATTGGCCCTATAGGGCCCAGGTTCGACCTCATGTGGTACTCCACACTGTTCTCATCTCTGGGCTGGGGCACCAGTATCAGCTTGAACCATTTGATCGCATACAACGTAGAGCCATTCGAATTCCCATAGTTTTAGTCGCTCAAGATGTTTGGTATATTTATCTTAATCTTCTTTCAAATATTAGTTAGGGATCAGTATTTTTTTTTATATTGAAATGTTGAAAAGTTTGGACATTATAAATTTTGGATACTTGAAGCGTATCAGAATAATTGAAATTTCGCTTCCCAGATACGGCATCTACCCTTTGACCGCGTACGGAGCGACGCGGCGCGCCGCCTCCCCTTGCGAGAGAGCGCGCGCCGCCTCCGAGAGCGCGCCCGCCTCGCCCGAGCCGCACGCGCGCGACCTCGAGACGCGCCGCGTCGTCAACATGATGTGCAGCCTCAAGCCCGCGCCGCCCCCGCCCGCGCCGCCCCCGCCGCCCGCCGCGCCCGCGCCCGCCGCCGCCTGCGACCTGCTGGTGAGTGTGCCGCCCTGGTACTTGTGAGAGACGTGCGCCGCCCCGCCCCCCGCCGCGCCCGCGCCCGCCCCCGCCGCCGCCTGCGACCTGCTGGTGAGTGTGCCGCCCTGGTACTTGTGAGAGACGTGCGCCGCCCCCGCCGCCCGCCGGGCCCGCGCCCGCCCCCGCCGCCGCCTGCGACCTGCTGGTGAGTGTGCCGCCCTGGTACTTGTGAGAGACGTGCGCCGCCCCCGCCGCCCGCCGGGCCCGCGCCCGCCCCCGCCGCCGCCTGCGACCTGCTGGTGAGTGTGCCGCCCTGGTACTTGTGAGAGACGTGCGCCGCCCCCGCCGCCCGCCGGGCCCGCGCCCGCCCCCGCCGCCGCCTGCGACCTGCTGGTGAGTGTGCCGCCCTGGTACTTGTGAGAGACGTGCGCCGCCCCCGCCGCCCGCCGGGCCCGCGCCCGCCCCCGCCGCCGCCTGCGACCTGCTGGTGAGTGTGCCGCCCTGGTACTTGTGAGAGACGTGCGCCGCCCCCGCCGCCCGCCGGGCCCGCGCCCGCCCCCGCCGCCGCCTGCGACCTGCTGGTGAGTGTGCCGCCCTGGTACTTGTAAGGCGCGCCCGCCCGCGACCTGCTGGTGAGTGTGCCGCCCTGGAATTTGTGCGAGACGCGCCCTCCTCCACAGTCACTATTCGGGGTCACAGATGTCAGGAAGATTAAATAATAAGCGAGTCTTACCTTGAGTGCTGTGACCCTGGTGTGTCATGTTCAGCACTAGTCGACACATTTCCCGAAGGACTTGCGTCGTAGTAAAGAGCGTCTACTGTGCTATGTATAACGGTGAATGGTAGAATCTTCTAACATGTCATTGATATGCAAAAGAAACAGCTTTGGTGAAAATACGCATTGGGAGATGCCAGCGTCCGCGGGCATGTATTCAGAGTTAAAACCATCGACAGCGACATTGATGGTGTGCCCATTCAGAATGGGAAGCCCGTATAGTGGAAGTATTGCAAGGAGCGCCCCGTACCTACACACTCGATCGAAGGCCTTCGCCATATCCAGACTAACTGCCAGGCCCTCTCCCTTGCTCTTGATCGTATCGTATATCGTTTCGTGGATATGCATATCGCGTTCGGATGGATAAGAGCGCTCTTCTACTAGTCTGGGTGTACACCGACTGAATAAGGACGATTATATATGTCCAACAATGTTTATTTGGAAATTTTATTTATTAGTTTGTCCAAGAATTATTAAAAGATAAAACATTTGGAATGATCGATATGATTCGAATTGTACGCAAGATACCTACAATTGTTTTATTGTATTAAATAACAAAATGGTATTAAAACAAACTAAACAGAGCAACTCTTAAGTTAGTTGTCGGTTGTCAAGTAGTCTCTGCCCGCAGATGACCATCCTGCTGCGCATGGACGACAAGATGAACCGGCAGCTGACGTGCGCCGTGACGCGCCGCGACTCCGCGCCCGCGCTCGCCGCAGAGCTCGTGCAGCTCGGGTTCATACACGAGGTACGCGCACACGCACATTTACACTTATAACCAAACTTTTTTTTTTATATAATGATAAAAAATGTAAATCATTCCGTTCCTTTTATTTAGTCTCAGGAGGAAAAAAGATAGACAAAAATGAATAAACAAAAATGCTAAAGATTAGTAAAATTGTACTATTATACTTATTTTATTAATCTATTGCACTCTATACTATACAATAATAATATTGAGCGTAAATAGAAATAATTAACAGAACAATTACTTACAATATTTCAGGCGGATCGCGAGAAAATCTGTCGTTTAATGGAAGAATCACTACGCAGTAGCTTCGGCACGTCGCGCGCGCAGCACGTCGCCAGCTAGTCGCGACCGCAACCACAGCAACCACCATCGTAGAGACAGCAACCATTACCATTACCTTAGAAACCAACAACCGCAACCACGCGCTTAGCAACCGTCTTGGATAACATAGTGGTGTATATAGTTTAAGTTATTGTGCAATATTAAAATATTGTGCAACTATACTGAGTAGAATGAAATAGACAGAGTGTTAAGACACTCCATTTTGCACTTTTGCGTTTAGTGTGGCTGAAAACAACTTGGTCATACATCAAAAATTGATATAGATATAGTGTACAATTTACTGTACTTTATTGTGTAATATTTATTGCACAATAATATTGAACATATTACATGCCCACCTCAGTTATAATACATTAAATATGGTAACGGTCTTATAAAAGAGAGTTAAAATATTTTTGCAATGTGTCGATGTGTTAATATTAATTAATTATTTAAATATAATAGTTAACTTAGTTATCAAAGTTAGTTAGCGATTGATCGAAGCGGGTTCGAATCCGATGATACAATATTGTATGTAAATGTGTAATGACGTCAATTTGCATATATAGTGGAATGATTTGCGAGTTACGATAACGTTTCTAGTGGAGGTCGGACATGCATTTTTTTTTATTATGTTTTTTTTTCTGAGTGCTCTTTTTTGTTTGAATTATTATGTTTATATACGTAATATCAATGTAATGCCTTTTTTTTTGTTTTCTTGAGTATTTTTTTCATCAATGTTGTATAAATAAACGCGACCTCCACGGAAAATATTTGCTAGTCGAAAATGAATCTAAGCCTAAAACAACCTCTGCACGGTACTTAACTATTGTGGTTGCAAACGAAACCGAAACCTCAGCTGTTTCGTTGTTACGATCCCTTTTAAGGAACTGGTTGCGAACCAACATTGTTGTCTATTGGTTATTTGTTTGTAAACTATCTTGGTGTATTTTCTAGCATTTCACGTAATCTATCTTACGTTCCTTTCTAAGGGTAGACAAAGGGAGCCTTAGGTAGGGACTTGTTGAGTGGCGGAACTTAACATTGCGCTTCTTACCAATGAGAAAAGAGAGAGCATTCTTTGTAGAGCATTCTTTCTCCCAAGTGGAAATTGAACTCACAACCGTCGCGTTACATTGTTACACTACGCCTTAACTCTTCTTATCTATTATTTATTGTCTTTTCTTAACTACTATTTCATATTATATTGTGTTAAAATAAAAACCTTTGTAAGTGTGCGATTTCGGTTATTTCGGTTTGTAACCACAGCAATGGTTCCAACGTGCACTGGTTGCTGCGGACACCGAGGACGCTTTAGATTTTAGTAATTTGTATGAATGTGTATGTAAATGTAACAAATGATATTTAAATATAAAAAAAACACATATTTAATTGTAATCTATCTAATAAATACATGTATAGTGAGGCTTCCTCTAGAGCTTTATGGATATGGTTATGTAAGTATACGGGAAATTGAACATACTCACTATTGTAATAAGGTTCAAATTCGCTTTGTCGTTAGTTGTTTTTATCGCTCTTTATTTTCTTTATTTCCACTCTCAAAGTAATTGAAATAGGTGCTTGTATTTCAGCCTAAAACTAGTTTTGCATTTAAATAGTATAGACGTATATCCGTCTGTCACGTTACAATGTGTAATTTATTATGTCTTAAACGTTCTGCTGTTCTTTCTTTTTTCTTAAGTACAGTGGAAACCCGATTAACCGGACTAATTGTCGACATAAAAAACAATGCTTCTATGTTTTATAAAAAATATTCAGTACGATTATTACTGTTAATTAATTAGTGACTTCCCTCGTGCGCACGCGGCGGTGCCCCGTCGGTGTTCCGTAAGTTCCTAACGTAGTCGCACTTGTAGTTCAGAGAGCGGGTGCCAAATATGAGGTGCCAACTCGGGATGGGTTAACACGTTTTTGTTTCAGAGAGCAGCTGGTTTTTTTTAAATGATGTTTTACTCCGTTTTCAGTTTAAATACAAAGATGAACGAATTTATTGATAGGTGTTTTGGGATCGATGACGGCGCTTAGTGTAGAGCAAACGAAAGACTGGATAGTAGCACGCGGCGGCAGTCTCCCAACTCCCGTTCCCCATTTCTCACCTCCAATTTCCCACTTCCAAATTTCTATTTCCCATCTCATGCCCTCGGCTTCTAACACCATCTTTTACGTGAACTTGGCGCTTTAAATGTTTTTACTTTATTAAACTTATTTATTTTAGCTAACTTATTCGCTATTTTTAATTATATTTTTTTAATTTACGATTCTTTTTATATTTATTTCTATTAAAAATTTTTGGTGTTAGAAGTCACCGACATTACGTCTTTAATATATGTATATATGAAGTAGCGAAGCTTGTATTTTATATTACATTCAATATTTACATATACATTTTTGCCGTTTAAAATGCACTATTGACGAAACTGGAGAGAGGAGAGTGTCGCAGCGGCGCGTATTGTGTAATAGTGTAGGGGGTAAGCGCGGGGTGTATATATCGCTTGTAGGTTCACAAACGTATTTAGGTATACTTGTACTAGACATCTGTACAAACCTGCGTTGTTAACTGTAGCCGGGAATAACAGTTTGGTAACACAGTGGTAACCGTTTGGTAACTTTCTAATAACCAGTAACCTTGTTGTAACTGGTGTATAGTCGTCTGGTAGGTGGGATAGCCGAATGGTAACGGGCCGAAGCGGCTTGTATCTATTTGGATATATTCTAATAACCAGCAACTACTTAATAATCGTTTTCTTACTATCTAATAACTGTTGGATACCTGTTTGGTAACTGACAACTGAGTGGTAACCAAACTATACCTTCCTGGTAACCATCCGGTAATAGTACATCGGAAACGGCGCAGGTGTTTAACATATTATATTATGAAATGTATCGCGATTTGAAAATATTCGAGTGTTCCGTTGACTCGATTCTACTTTAACTTATAAATTTATTTACTTATTTTATTTCAGTTGCGTTTCTTTTCACAGTTCGCTTTTAAAGTTTTTTAACATTTGTACGAAAGCAATCTACTAACTATGGCGAGACGTTGTAGTGAGTAGAAACGTTAGTCACAGATTATATAGATAGGTATCTAGGTATCTAGATGGACCACTGAAAAATGTCTAGGGTCTATTCTTAAAAAAATACATTTAGTCAACGTTTAAAATTCTAGACTTTGCTTCTAGCGATCTTGAGTCCATAATAATAAATATATAGACTATACATACTATACGTTACAATAATTTGACTGAAGGTCAATAAAGTCGTATTTGATAACTTAAAAAAGTATGGGTTATATAGATGTATGGAATTCAGATACGACTTTCTACAATGGATGGTCGATTTTTTAAATTTTAAGCGAATTTTTTTACACTAAAATTACCTTGAAACGTACCAGTTTACGACAAATCAATATTATTTTTTGTCTATAATATCGCTATATTCTACAATTATTAATAACTTTTATGTATTTTGAAAAAATAAGATATTCCTAATAGCTACGGATCGTTTAATGCAATATACTTGTTTAATACCTGTTCCTGACTTTTTTATGTTTTTTTTATTTGTGAATTAAAATGTAATTTGTTTTTATTGTTGCGAATGAACACACACGTTGTTATCGCCTGTATATATATATCCGAGCTTGTTATCCAAAGAGGAATGTGTTCATTTATGAAAATTGTCTTTTTATTTTTTGATTTGTTTTATATTTAATATATGCATTTCCACTTTCTGTCCGCTAACACCTGTAATGCTATACATATTACGTATTATATACTAACGAACACACACACATACATACATTATATATACTGTGCTCAAACAAACGGACGGATCGAGTGATGTTTGCATATTTATTTAATGAAAATGTCAATAAAGTGGTATTTTAAACGGCCTTAAATAGTTTTCTTTTATTCCCCATATTATTTTTGTTGTATCTATTATCTTTTATAATGTTTCCAGATTAGATAAATAGCTTAAACATCATATAAATATTACATATTGTATGATGATCTATGTTTTATGTTGATTTAACCAAAGTTTCGTTCCCTGAAACTCCCATTTTTAGAGACATTGCGTGTTGAATGGCGGAATTCAACCCCGAGCTTTGTTTGGGTACCCAGCAGAAATGGGTCAGACGGTGTGCCATATGAAAATTTGATTTATTTATAGTGCGTTTAGTATAAAGGTTGCCAATAAATAAAAAAAGTATTTAAAAAATTTTATTCAGATCTTAATACCAAACATCACTGTATAAAAATGAATGTCGAAGCTGCTAACATTTCTTCATATAAAGTACATTATTTAGCAGTAAACTATAATCACAACCCTTAAAATACTAAATTTGTTCCAATATAAAAAGTATTTTAAATTATATTTGTAAATAATTCATTACTTTGCAAGAAAAAGATAGAGAATGGCTATGATATAACAATAGTTAATATTAGGTATAGTTTGTATTGTTTATTTTACTGATTGGCTTAGAGATAACATAAAAATAATCTTTTTTACATATATCATACATTATGGCGGATAAACATTTTATTATTATATTGAATAATATTGACATAATAATACAAAAAATATATACATATATTATGAAAATAATACTTGGCTACCTACACTGTAAGTTAAAACAAGCGCGAGTCGGACTCGCCTATCGAGTGTTCCGTACAAAACTGGAGCCCTTTCATTTGATACTTCACTTGAACTAGCTTTAATACCAAATTTGACCTCTTTTAAGGCTATTATTTTTTAGGATTCAACCACAAATGTATAATTTTCAGATTTTTTTCAACTAGTACTACAGTACAGTACAGTAGTAGTAATACAGCGTGAAGCTGATTTAATTTAATTACTACCTGTAGATGCTAGCTGCCAAATTACATAATTCTAGGTCAACCGGAAGTACCCTATAAATTTTTGTTTCCCTTTGTAGTATCGAAATATGCTTTAAACAACTATATTTTTTTCTTAAGTAAATGTAGAAATATGTTTTTTTCAGGAAATCATGGGACCATCGTTCTGAGCATATGGTTTGGATTTCAATATTCTCCTGAGATATGGGCTCTTGAGAGACAGACAGACAGACAGACGGACGGACAACAAAATGATTTTATTAGGGTTCCTTTTTTCCTTAAAAAATACGGAACCTTAAAATCACTTTTCATTCAGTGGCGCAGGGGTACAAAGTGTGATTGTAAAATCGACTAATTGTAGGGTCGATCCCCACTCGAGGAGATGAAATATTTGTTTAAATTTATATAATATTTCCATTACTTCGCTTTGGTGTCGAAGCAAAGCACGCAATGCGTCCAGAATTCGGTAGAAAGTGGGTGTCTTAACACTAGGTTCCCTCTGCCCACCCTGCTGTGTGCGGGTTGTATCTCGCACGTGAAGCTAATGAACTATATATATTATGTATGTGGTTAAATCCTAAAAAATAATCTTAAAAGAGGGTCAAAATTTGATATTAAAGCCGCTAGTGAGGTATCAACTGAAAGGGCTCTGGCTATGCTAAACTTTAATTTCAGAAAAAACTCGAAACCTCTAATTTTTGTACGGAACGCTCGGTGGGCGTGCCCGACTCGGGCTTGTTTTTTTATAGTATTTAGTGAAAATTACGATTCAAAATAGTTCAAATTAGTCACAACAATTACTTTTTAAAACAAAAAAGTGACATTTATATGTGTATTGTTACTTAGTATTTTGTAAAGAAAAAAATTAAGACAAATTGAAAAAGGTAATATGAAATTATGAATACTTTAAAATAGACTATTCTATTATTTTAATTAATTGTCTAACTTAAACGGATATGACAGCGTTACAGCTTGTGACGCCGCCTCCTTTTCCTCCTGCTCCGGCATATAATAGTGTAACTCATACGCTGGTGACAGATCAACATTGATATTTTCACAGTTAGGGTCACACAGTGGCTTTTGTGGACGTTTTGGTTTGATATCATTATAGAAACCTCGCATGAACGCTCTCGACGAAGCAACATCTCCGTGAATCATGTCTCGATGAATTACGCTATTATTAAACAAAACTGGATAGTCCGTTTTAAATCTGTCAGTGTCTTGATTGAAGTTATCGACAAATCTCTGTAGAACATCTTTCCGGAACTGCGAGTCGTAATCAAGTGCTTCATCTGCCGCCATTTTAGGTTTCTCGGTTTCGTAAGTAACTTCCGTTTTAGTAACACCCTGTATAGGGGCTTCAGTATATGGAATAAAATCTAAATTTCTTTCATATTCACTATTTTTGGCCGCAATATTTATAAAGTCTTTATAATGTCTTATGACATACGCGTTCCTGTCTAAAGCTTCATCTTCAGTACGTATAGTGAAACCTGTTCGTGTCGTGAGAGGAGATTGTGTTAGATATAAGTTATTGTGGAAAGGTTTGGAAGTAACACCATTATCATTTAATTTTAAAGGGTTTTGTATATTATAGTGTATCGAATTTTTATCTGGTGTAGTGGGTCTTACTGTAGATATAATGTTCTTTGGCGACTCAGTATCTGTAAATGAATTAACTTTGTGTTTGAAATCATTATCATAATCATTGAAGTTAACTTTTTGAGTTGTTAATGGTGGGAAGTACTGTATTGTAGCTATTCTGCCTGGTGGATTGGTAAGAGGGGGCTTAGTCATTGCCCAGGTGAACTTTGGTAGTACATCAGGAGTCGTGTATGTTGTTGTCTTCTTTGAAGTCGAGAATTTTTTAATGTCTATTTTAGCCATATTTAAATAATCAGCGTCATCTTCATCAGTATCATAGTATTCAGGAAGTTGGAAAAACTTCTTATATTTTCGAGAAGTATCTGAGTTTTTATTATTTTTTTGTGATGTTGATGACACAGGTGGTGTGAAACCTAAGGATTCTTTAAATGAACTTAGCACTGGGCCTGTAAGTTCTGGGAGTAACGTAGTAGATTGCTCATCTTTACTTGTATTTTCAACTGAATTACTATTTTCTTCATAATCAACGTAAACAACGTTGCCATATGAATCTGTCTTCTTCTTTTTAGATTTTCTCTTTTCAGTCATTTTCTGTAATCTTTCTCTGAGGTCTGGTATATCGTTTTTACTATCACGTTCTGATAAATTGTTCAATTCGGTCTCTGTCTTGTTTTTCAATACTTGAGTGAAAGGTTTAGAAGAATTTGACGGCTTGAACACTATTCCTAAAGAACTTAAACTTTCATTTCTCCAGCTGTTGTCATCAGGATCTCTAACAAACTGCTTTGGAGGTAGAACTTCAATTTTCTTTAATGGTTTATAATTAGGACTAACTGTATATAAAGGAGAATTCTTAGACTTTTCTCCGCTAAGGGGCTTTACATTTACCTTTTCACTTGTGAAGTTACGTTCTTCGGATGTCTCTTGATCTTTTGTGTTCGCAACACTTAAATCTATCTGTTTTAAATTGTCTTCTATAGTTTTTTCTTTCAGTAGCTCTTCCTTAATAATATCTTCATTCTGAAAATAAAAAAATAACAATTATTAACTGTTATTATACTACTCTAATTACTTTATCAATTTCATGAAAGTTACATTAGCTTCTCTCAAAAAAGATCAGCAGCACAAAAACACATAATAAAAGTTCGAAAATGGTTTAAAATATTATTGTACAAAATGAAATCAGTCCATTTCTTACCGTTTCACTTTGTGGTTCTATTTTGCCACTATTTTTGTCTTCTGGGATGTCAGTTTCAGTATCGAACATTGCACGTAAATTTTGTTTGGGATTTATATTAAGTTCAAATATTTCTTTGGGACGTAATTGTCCGCTCAGAGTTGTTTTACCTGATAAGTCTAAATACCCAGCTCTCATTGATTCTATGGTATCCCACTTAGCTGTATCAATTTCTGCCTTTACCGTATTATCCTCATTGTAGATTATTTGCTTGGGTGTGGAAGTCAACAAGTCATTTTTTAGTTTTTCAAGTGAAGATATATCTGACGTAACAACATCGTTTAAAGAAACACTAAACGTTTTAGTTTCTTCTTTAAGCATCTCCTCAATTTTATTAGTTTCAGTAACTTCGTCGAATATAGTTGATGATCGTTTTCGGTCGATTGTCGTGTATTTTTTCCATTGAGGTAATTCTGAAGTAATCTCTTTAGGCTCCGCTGTTTTATATATAATTTTTGCATAATTCTCTGATGTCGGCTGACCATTTACATCTATAGTTCTTTCTGACGTTGGATTCGTTAATAAGAACTCTGTGATAGACGCAATACCAAAAGCAGATTTATCTGAGAAATTCTCTGTACTAATAGCTATCGAATCAAATCCTGGATCTCCTATACCTTGTGTGGTTGTTGTAATAAGCCTTTCGGTCGAGATATTATCTAGAGGACTTTGTAGAGAATTAACATTTGATCTATCATCATCTCCATATTTATTTTTGTCTATATTATAACTTTTACTAAGATTGTTTTCTAATACATTCCCTTTTATATTGCTATTTGATACATTTGTAACAACAACTTCTGCAAGAGAGGATTCTTCATGAACGAGATCTTGATCTCTAGTGCTGTGATGTAGCGTAAAAGCGGCTGGTGTGTCAATACAAAACAGCACAACGATCAAGCTTAATACGAACAACCTGCAATAGAAATGGCAGCGTTAATATAATAGCAATTACATTAGTCCTATCTAAACGGGATAATTGCTTAAAATGCATTGATTTCCATCATTGCTTGTTGCTCAAACTTTGACTCAACTTGAAGTTGTATGTAACCATGCACGACTCGTAAAGTATGTATGTATTAGGTAGTAATGATCTTGTTCCGACACGCACTACTGACTGACCAATTGCACCGTGTTATATTTAGAAAGATTATGAATTTAACTTTTTATAAAATACTCACTAGAATATTTGGATTTTTTATGGCCGAAGACACATGGTGTGGGTTCAAATCCCGCTTGGGGAAATATTTGTAATATATGTAATCATTTTTATTTCATGTTCACCCTCTAAATGATTAAAAAAATAAAATGAGTTTATCTAATCTCAATTATAAACATAAGCGTAATAAAAATAGACGTCACGGGATACCTGGCAGATGTGAAACATCGGATTCGTACAAGAATATACGTAAGGATGTATAAAAGAGAAGACTATCACAGAAACTGATTGAATAATAAATAAACTAATTAATTATTACGGAATAAACTAATTAATTATTAGAAAATTCTAACAGAAAATGGTGACTTTATTTAATAAACTTTTACCTATTTACATTCAATATAAAAATTGATATTAATTTCATACACTAGTACAGCGTGGCGTGGCGACTCGTTGCCATGGCAACCGTCGCCACGCCTACGATCCCTGCACTTATACCTGCGCCTGTAGATGTTTCACATCAATAAGAGTAGAATAAAATATCAATACTTTAATATTGTAAGTGTAGGTAGAACCCCACTCCCTGCCGAGGTACGAGGTAGTCATAACTACCTATTTATTATAAGGTACCTTAGTAATAAATAAATATACCGGATAAGTATAACTTAAATTATTCTTAAAAAACGTACACTTTTAAATCCTTTTCAATATTCTTATGCAATTATTAATATAATCTTATAAAAAGTGAATAAATAAAGAAATCTTCGCGCATCACAAAAAATATGTGAAGTAGGTAATAAAGGATATTTTTAATAGATATCATTGTACAGCGGAAACGGATGGAAACTTCAGTTGCCTTATAGATTTATTGTTTCTTATTGATAACATGTGGTACAGTTCTCGAATTACACAGTAGGTGTACACGGTTGTCGTAAGTTCGATTCCAGCTCGAGCAAATATTTTATATTTTAATGCTACGTCCATTTATAAGGCCTTCGTGACGCAGGGGCACAATCGTGCGACTGTAAACGCGACGACTGTGGGTTCAATTCCCACTCAGGCAAATGAAATATTTAATATTTCCATTTCCTCGCTCTATTAACGAGGCGAAGCGCGGCGTTGAATTCCACCATCCAACACGCAAATGGCTTAAGAATTCGGCGGAAAGTGGGGAAAGCAAATTTCTTAATGAGTGTTGTGACGTTCCCAAGTTCCCTCACTCGACCCTGCCTTGTGCGGGATTCAGCGTGAAGCTAAAAAAATAAGCACCGAGGCCATCCTAACGCAATGGATGAGCGTCTGACTGTAAACTGTTCTCTTACCACTCGAGAGGATTGATTATTTTCAATTTCTCACTTCGGTAATATAAACCACGAGAAACTGAATTATGAGGAATGGCGAATGCGAATATTAGTAATTTGCGGGGTAAGGCGTGAAACTGTAAATGAGAAGCAAGTAATATTTTAATCATTTGATTAATATAAAATAAGAACTGTTTAAATTCTCCTTCGTATATAGTATGTTAAAATAATAGTCAATAAAAAATGAAACAAAGCCACCCTGCTGAAAGATACCACTTCCCGCCCTATATTTGAGTGGCGGAACTCAACGATGGGAAACAAATATGAACATGTGAAAATATACATTTTTCAATACGCATCGGTAAGCCTGAGATTAATTAATACTTTTCTTATAACAATAAACCTATTGTCCTCAGTTGTTATAACTCAACATCGAACGATGAGTTAATCACAAACGCTACACAAACATTACTTGCATGTTTTTTATTATAACAGAGCAAAATGATAATATTAACATAGATATTGTGAAAACTTGCAAGTATATGAAAGCAGTATCACGCCTTTTTCCCGTATACAAGAGGTAAACAGAGGACACCTATTGTTAAGACTACATATTCTACTTTCCACCGAATTTTCGGGACTTTGCATGTTGATTGGCTATACTCTACGCCGCGCTTCATCTAGCAGAGCGGAAAAATTAAAAAATATATATTTCTTCGCTCTGGTGTCGAGGCAAAGCGCGACGTCGAGTTCCGCAACTCAACACGCAATGCCTTCAGAACTCGGCGGGAAGTGGGGAAAGGATTGTCATAACACTAGGTACCCTGCTGTGTGCGAGGTACATTGTGCAAGCTTAATCAATTCTCCCAATGGGTATCAAACCCACGACTGTCGCCTTTACGGTAAGAGGTTATCTTACTGCGCTACGACGACGGATAAAATGATAGAACGTCGCAAGTAAGGAACAGAAGCTTTCTAAAAGCAGTAGATTTTACCAAGAAATATGAATAGTGAGAGTATTGGCCAAATATTGGTTTTCATTATAATAGTCAAGACTTATATACGTGAGGCCAGTCGTGGCGCAGGGGCACAAAGTGACTGTAAATCCGTCTGTTTGTGGGTTCGATTCCCACTCGAGGAGATAAAATATTTACTTAAATTTATATTTTCATTTCTTCGCCCTAGTGTCGAGGACAAGCGCGGTGTTGAGTTCTGCCACTCAACACGCAATGCCTCCAGAATTCCGCAGAAAGTGGGGAACGAAATATCTTAACAATAGGTTCCCTCTGCCTACCCTGCTGTGTGCGGGACGTGCGGGGTGCGTGCAGCTGATTTTTTTAGTCAAGGCTTGAATTTGACAGGAATAAGTTGATTTGGTAGGAAATGATAATTCTTAACACTTCAAATAACGAATATAAAAAGAGGAAAAGTTTGTTTATTTAAATAGCTAAATATTGTCATGTATAATTTTTGTAATTCTTTTCTGAGACCGTCGTGGCGCAGTGGCACAAAATCTGACTGGGAATGTCATGACTGCGGAATCGGTTGTGGATTCGATTTCCCCAGGGTGAAACGAAAAAATAATTTTCGCGGTCTGGTAACAAAACAAAATGTGGCATTGAATTCCGCCACTCACCACGCAAGGTCTCGAAAACTGGGCTGTGCATGGGCAACATGTCATAACACTAGGTTTCCCCTACTTTATGCAGCATATGGCGTGAAACTTTAAAAAAAAATCATGATATAGTTAGTAATGAGTGAAGACGAACATTTTAAGAGGTGAAGCCAAATGTTCCTTCCTAAAAGAAACTAAAAATTTACATAATTTTGTTGTGGTAGCAACTTTAACATTTATATTTAAGAACCTAACCTAATCTACTTGGCCGCAATAAATATCGTGTTTCTATGTATTATATAGAGACTACCGTGGCGCAGTGGCGATATAAATGTCGTGTCAATGAGTCCGAATAGAAATCCGCCACGCTTCAAACAATGTCTCAAAATTGAGTAGAAGTAAAGATCGGAGTCTCTCTATACTAGGATCTCATTGCATGTGAATGCTATTGCATATCAATCAACAAACATAGCTGCTTCGCCTTATTCAGTATCACTCCCTTTCCATTAAGAAACTTACGCTCCCCGCCGAATTCTGAAGGCATTGTGTCGAGTTGCGGAACTCAACGCCGCTCTTCACCTTGGCTCCAACGAGGACTCGAGCGATGAAACGAAAATATTAAATATTTAATTCCCCCGAGTTGCGAATCGAATCCACAATCTATCACGTTTACAGTAAAACGTTTGGGGCGTCAAATTCAGTAATAAATTAATTTAATTTCTTAGTGTGGCATTCACCGTCGCCATTTGATATGCAGCCTCGTCGTTTTTAAGGCGGACGGCAAAGGATGGATAACTTTATCATAAAATTTTCGAGCTAGGAAGATAAGATTTTTAGAGCTCCGTACCTGAAAAGGTAAAAACAGAATCCTCATAGGACCTGTCAAGAGCATTTATCTTGCGATCGCTTGGAGGTATCAAGCCGAAATAATATCAAAATTTCGGCTTTCAATTTTCACTTGATGACAGATTATGTATGAAATTCGCCATATAATTAAAATCTATACGACACTTCCCGTGAACCTACTGCTATTAAATTTGGCACTAATTGAGAACTTACAATAAAAACAAAGGAAAAAATCTGAATATTATAGTATTCAAGTTATCATAGAAAAAAATATTACAATCTTATATTGGTAGTTCATTCAAAACAAAACGAGTGTTTTTGCCCGCAAACTTAAGTTTGTCAACTTTTATAAGTTGTAATCATGAAATTGGTTTAAAAGCCTTGGAGCGAGAGTCCGACTCGCACTTAGCCGGTTTTTGAGCTTCAAAAACTTTAATTTAAACCCGAACAAAGAGATTTCTCTCTAACACTCGCTCTTCTAACTCTACATGAAAAAATGATTTGACGTTTAAAAAAAAACCTTGTAGGAATAAATCACTTCAGGAACACTTTTTACAACTACCTAAACAATTGAAGTGTTCTAGAAAACAATATCGAAATCGTATTGTATAATTTAATAAATGCATCCTGCCTCGTATATACCTTACATACTTAGTGAAGCAAGACAATTGTCTAATTGAGGACTCATGTTTTTATATTATCATCTTCACGTTGGATCCCGCACACAGCAGAGTAGGCAGAGGGAACCTAGTGTTAAGACATTCCGTTGCCCACTATGCGCCGAATTCTGGAGGCATTGCGTGTCGAGTAGCCAAACTAGACGCCGCGCTTTGCCTCGACACCAGAGCGAAGAAATGAAAATATAAATTTAAATAAATATTTCTTTTTCGAATGAGGATTGAACCCGCAAGCAGTGTCAAAGTCCACTGTAGGATTTCCTTTGAATTAATTTAGAATGAACGGAAAATGGATAAAGGAGACCTGAGAACCTAGCATTAAGACACTCTGTTCCCATTAAGACATTTACGTTTCTCACTTTCCGTCGAATCTTGGAGGCATTGCGTGTTGAGTGGCAGAACTCAACGCCGCGGTTTACCACGTCACCAGAGCGAGGAAATACAAATATTAAATATTTCATTTCCTCGAGTGGCAATCGAACCCACAACTTGTTGCGTTTACAGTCACACGCTTGTATCGCTACACTACGTTTGGCCTCGTCTATTACTAGTTTTATTATAATTTAAAAAATTGAGGCCAGTCGTGGCGCAGCGGCACAAAGTGTGACTGTAAAACCTACTGGTTGTGGGTTTGATCCCCACTCGAGGAGATGAAATATTTACTTAAATTTATATTTCCATTTCTTCGCTCTGGTGTCGAGTTTACGCGCGGCGTTGAGTTCTGACACTCAACACGCAATGCCTCCAGAATTCGGCAGAAAGTGGGGAACGGGAGTGTCTTAACACTGGGTCCCCTCTGCCTACCCTGCTGTGTGCGGGATACAGCGTGAAGCTGATTTTTTATTAAACAATGCTAAATCGTTATTAAATCATCATTTTTCATTTTCACCTGACTTCTAATCGAGTATTTCGGACAAGTTTGTTACGTACACTGCATGTTAGCATTTTGTAATTAATGAAGTATTAATACCTACTTATATTTAAATATCTAGCACCAATTTTCTACGTAACCAAATTTGAACCTGCTTCTCTTGAAATTTGCTCCTACGATCATTTTTTTATTAATAATTACCTATTTTTATCTGCGGCTTGACCGAGGTTGTCACGTAAAAATAAATACGTATGTACGTAAGTATATAACACAAGCCACAGTCAAAGTGCGGGAGGTATTTCTGACCGCAGGTGCAATGGATAGCATATAGCCTTCCTTGATAAAGGAATTGACCAAAGAATTTTACAATTCAAACCAGCAGTTCCTGAGATTAGCGCGATTAACCAACTAAATTCAGCAGCTTTATAATATTAGTATCTACTTATATATAGATAGAATATAGCACATTTCAAAGACTTCTGAAACTGCACGCAAATATTGAATAAATTAAATTAATCGACTTTTTCAATTTCACGATTCTGAAACATTAACCTTGCTTTACGAAACAAATGAGTGTTGGCATTCTATTGAAATATATCAATTTTTTTTAACAAAACAAGTAAATCTCATTAAGATTTGAGACACAGTTTGAGAATGCTTGGACTGACGATTGCGAGCTTAATTTCCATTCCAATGATTTTTTATACTTTCAACACAAAATTCCCTTCGCTTACTAAAAAAATTATAAACAAATCAAACATTAAAAAAAACATAATTCATAAAAATACACAAAATTAAAAAAAAAACATTCCGAAACCCAAAGCGTAACGGCCTCCTTATTCACCTGAATGCGTTACACAGTGACATGTTGGTTGCGTCACTATCACAGACTATATCACATGGCAGTGGCGATCACGCGCGCTCGCGGCAGTGCCCGGTAGATCACTGATCACCGATATACTATACTATACAATACTATTCCACAGAACAGAACAATCGATGTAATACAATCGATAATACTTGTTGTGGCCCGCTATTGTGCTTGTTTTATTTTTTTTATCAGCTTCACGCTGTATCCCGCACACAGCAGGATAGGCAGAGGGAACCTAGTGTTAAGACACTCCGTTCCCCACTTTCTGTCGAATTCTGGAGGCATTGTGTGTTGAGTGGCAGAACTCAACGCCGCGCTTAGCCTCGACACCAGAGCTATGAAATGGAAATATAAATTTAAGTAAATATTTCATTTCCTCGAGTGGGGATCGAACCCACAACCAGTCGATTTTACAGTCACACCTCGTGCCGCTGCGCCACGACTGGTCTCAATGCTTAATTTAATATACGATATATATGTAGATATGTTTTTCATCTCTCTCCTCTCCCTCATATAACAAGATAAGATCAAACTAATGTTGAGACACTCCGTTCTATAATTTTCTACAATTTTTATGACATTGCGTGTGGACTGAACTTAAGGCCGGAAACATAAGGTTATAAGAAATAACTTAATCTTGTACCTTAATAGAATCGGTAACGGTACAACAATTACGCGTTACTGCGTATTTGCACTTTTAGAAATATTGCAGGAGACCTAATCAAAGTTTGTGAATAATCTTTCCGCATACATATTCAATTTATTTAATAAAAAAATGCAATTGCGTCGTTGTTGCACCAAATTAGTGTGGTGTGATTGGCTAAAGCGCTTTGGTGCCTTCCAATAGGCACTGGTTCAAGTCTCCCTTTTTTTATTTTTCATTCGTATTTTAAATATTTTCATTTTCTTACTGTATGAATAATACATTAAAATATTATGTTAAAACAGAAAAATATTTCTGAAAGTGATGTTCGAATTTATCTTGAAAATAAGTTTGTACTTTGTGTAGTTACACAAGAAGTTGTACATTAAGTAAAATAGACCTAAAATTTGCTCCAAGTTAATATTCATGACAAATATTTACAGTACGTTTTATATTATAAAGACGTTGTGGCGTGTAGCGTCTCTACTAGAACCGCGATGGTTATGAGTTCGACGTTCACTCGGGAAAATTATTATATTTACATTATTTTCATTTCTCCGCTCTCATAGACAATGCATGACGTTGATTTCCTTCACTCACCGCGCAATGTCTCACAAATTGGCCAGAAAAGTAGAGAACGGAATCTCTTAACACTAGGTTCAACCTAACTACCCTGCTGTGTGAAAATAATCGTGAAGCTATATTGGTAAATTGGAGAATTTTTTAAATAATTTTAATTAAATTAACATTTACGAAAATTTATTTATAAGCAAAATATCGTTTAATGAAAAATTAAGATAACATCTTTAATTAAAGTCAAAAAATATAACTTTATCATTTTTTCAAGGTAATTTAGTGAAATTATAAATAAAAATACACTCATTTTTAATAATCGTTGGTTGTATTAAAAAAATATATTGAAATTAAATAAACAACATAATTTTTTTTTATTAACGCGGCTTTGAACGTCGGCCTTCCTCCTTTGATTTCCATCCGAAGTAACATCCGATAAGAGCTCTAGTATAATTAGAAATAGGAACCATCGATTAAACAAAATTGTTCAAAACATTAATATTTATAAAGGGTAATTATTATTAATTAATTATAATTACACACGCATCTCTCGCAACGTGGATGCAGAATATTTAGCTTCAGCTATGATAAAATCTTATAACTTTATTTAATACAATTAAAATAACATGATGGCGCAGTTGGAAATTAAATATTCAAGTCGCTAGTGAGTTAGGTTATCTTACTAAAAGCCGCTCCCGCAATATTACTAAAATATTTTAATTAAGAACATTAAACAAAAGTTTGTCGTCTTAAATTCATAATTGAATTTAAGATAGCTCATAAGGCGATACTCTCTTCTTTTTGTCATTACACTATGTGTAGTAGACGTGACCATTGTTTACAGGTGGTTTGCATAACGATACGTCACCATTCTTCACGAAGACTACCCGCCTGGTACGCTGGTAAACAGGTCCATTAAGAGCAACCAGCGCCTGGTCGGTCCATCGCAATGAAGACTTACGCCGTACGGACCACAAGAATTAAATTATTTTGTTACCATGTAGAACTAGACTAAACAATTAATAATTGATATTCCTATTTAATTTGTTTACATAAAAAACATAAAAAACTTCTCTGAAATCTTGTTTTCATAAATATGCTTGAATACTTTAACATATGATGTTTAAATATTGTAATTAAATAATAAAAAATATTAACCCAAAAAATTGTGACATGTGTAATGACACATTCACAAAGTGTGCCTGTAAAATCGATTGCTTGTGGGTTCGATCCCCACTCGAAGAAATGAAATATTTATTTACATTTAAACATATTTTCATTTCTTCGCTCTGGTATCCACGATACAGTGTGAAACTAAAACAAAATTGCACAAAAATGTTATTTAAAATATTTTTTTACTCCAGTAATTATATTAAACTTTAATTAAAGCATCGATTATATATCAACAATATATAAATAAAAAAATATATTTTTAAACGTGGTATCGTTAAAATGTCAATGTCAAAAATTCAAACATCCGAATACCGTTGAAATATCAATTTTAAAAATTTAAAACAAAGAGCTTTTAGCTAACGCTTATTAATTAATAGCTACTTATTTAGAATTACAGTGAAATATTATATTATATTTTCTAAAATTAGAATCAACATTGTATATTTTATTACAAAGTAATAATGGCAGAGTTTAAAACGCCTGTCAAAGTGAATAAAGCAGTGGAAAACGGGGAAACAATAACTATACCGCCTTCACCATTCTTAAATAGACTTGGATATGGCACAGGTATTGTTTTATTTAATTTCCAACATATTATAAAATAGATGCTAACATAAATTATTTACATATTTTTGAAATGGTCTTTATTTAGGTGTATCAGTAATGCAACTAGTAAGGTCACCAAAAGCCGGAGAAATTCGTTCTCCGTGGGCCTTAAAAATGTTGAACAAACGAGTAAAACCTAACAGAGTGTATACAGACAGACTGCAAGCGGAAGCGGAACTTCTTAAAAAGATATCTCATCCAAATGTAGTGGGGTTTAGAGCATTTAGTAAGGGGAAAATATTGTATTTGGGTATGGAAGCCTGTGACTTGTCTTTGGGAGATATGATTGAAAATAGGGCTGAGGATAGTTGTGAGCCCTTCACTGAGAGACAAATTTTAAAGGTAAGTTTATATTATTTCATTGGCCATTATAATGCCGCTGAACATCATCTGACTGTGAATTTAATAGTTGTTGGTTCGATAGCCATTTGGAAAATGAATCATTTTCATTTCCCTGCTCTAGTAATAGTCAATCAACTAAAACTAGTTTATATTTTTGGGAAAAAATTGAGCTTAAATAAAAAAAAATGATATAATACTATTAATTATAAATGATGCAGCCCATTCAACATAATGCTGGACTGTGAGGAATGTTTTCCTAAAGAGTCATGAATGCTCTCCACACATCAACACACCACAATGTTTATTTTTGTTAAGATATTATTATTTTTATTATATATTTTTAAAATTTTCTACCTATATTCTTCTCAATAATGTAATCTTTCTATCTATTTACACTTCCTAAAAATATTTTTATATTTTTTGCCACCATTGAATTTGGAGATATGCATTTATAAAGTTATTTACAAACTCAATATTAATTTAATAATTTCTCCATTTTTTCAGGTAGCTTTAGACATAGGGCAAGCTTTAGACTATTTGCATACAAAAATTCAAATTCTACATGGAGATATCAAATCCTATAATATTTTAGTGAATGGGGATTTCGTAATTTGTAAATTATGTGACTTTGGAGTGACGTTACCTTTAGATCAGAATGGTGTCTTTGATAAAGAGATGCATAGGACTAAAGTGTATTATGGTATGTTAATTTTTATATTTATTAGCTCTTACCTGACCTAGAGGTCATTAGTTATGTGGGGGCTCATAATATGACTGTAAAAGTGATAGGTTGTCAGTTCAATACCCACTCTTTACTTAACTTCACGCTTTATCTCTAGGGGGGTAGTCAGAGAGAACGGAGCGCCAAACACTACAGTCTCTGCATACATCTTTCGCCACATCCACTGTCATCGGTGTGGAACTTCTTTATACATGCCCTCCGGGGGATCCTCATGCTTTAACGTGACCTTCCTCCATTATCTTTCATACTGTGTTTTCGAAGGTCAACCAAGGTCTCCTTCTATCTCTTACCACTCACTTTTCGATCAGAAATCTTTTTTGCCATTCTTTCATCACTCATTTATTCAATGTGTCCAATCCAGCTGAGCACATTCTTCTTCATTCCCACTTTAACATCCTCGCTAGTACTTGCCATCCTCTGTCTCTTCATTGCGGATTTGATCAGCTAAGCTGACTCCGCATATCCTACAAAGAGATTGCATCTCCACGGCATTCATCTTTCTTTCATTCTGCTTCTGTAATATCCACGTTTCTGACGTTTCGCCGTCTCATCAATGTTGTTACCGGCAGCAATATGCCTTTCCACATCCATCTCGTATCTCCCATCTCTACTGAACTACTTTCCAAATATACCACTTCATTCACTTGTTCTAATATCTTACCATTTACACTGATTTTGCATTCAGTCCTTTCTTCATCATTTGCATTGAGGCTTAGACCATTATTTTCACACCCTTCTTTCAAAGTCTTGACCAATGCCTGCAACTCGCATTCTGATGATGCAATAAACACTGCATTATCTGCGTATAGCAGGCAATTCACATTCTGGTCACCTACTTTCACTATAATACACACTAAATATTTTATATTTTTATTTCTGAAGATGCCACCCAACAGGCAATGCCTAAAGACTTCAGCTGAAAGTGGGAAACAGAAGTATCTTAATGGGAACTTAGTGTCTTAGCACTAGGTTCGCTCTGTATATGATACAGTGTAAAGCTAAAAAAATGCTTTTACTTATGGCTTATAGCACACTTTTAAAAATTCTCTAAAAAATCTAAAACCTCAAAAAAAAATTACAGGCACAGAGGCCTGGAGTGCTCCAGAGGTGATTCATGGTGGTCAAATAACAAACAAAACTGACATATGGCCTCTGGGACTAACATTCTGGGAGATGATGGCATTGATGCCACCGCACTCATTAGACGAGACACTGGATGAAAGTGTGGAACAGACTTGGGATGAAGATATGTTTAGAGACAAATATGGTATTAGTTTCTACTTTTTGTAATACTTACTGGTATTTTTTTATTGTTTTTGTTTGAACAAGCATATTTTTTTTTAAATAATACTAATAATAATAATAAAATAGCTTTATTTATTCCACAAAAAAATTACACATTATTTGCATGACAAAAAAATGTTATGTTTTATATACATACTTTTTAAAGAAAACTACTTATAATAAGTTATACTAACTATTACTAGTTGAAGAGGTTACAACTTCATATATATATTTATTTATTCTTAATGTATATAGGAGGATTATAGGAGTTAAAAGAAACACAAACAAATAAATATACTTTATATTTATTTGTTTGTGTTTCTTTTAACTCCTTATTATTAATTTTGTGTTTCTTTTTAATTATGTGGATCCCCTCCGGGTAAAAGCCTCCTCCAAAGAATTCCATTTTTTGCTGTCTTTTGCAGTAAACACCCAATCTTTTCCTGCATATCTCGTCTTGCCACCGAGCGCGTGGCTGACCTCTGCTTCTCTTGCCTTGCGGTCCTTTCCATTTTGTGACATTGATTGTCCAGCGGTCATCGACAAACCTCGCAACATGACCAGCCCACCTCCATTTTAGACATTGAGAAAAATACAAGGCATCTTTCACTTTGGTTATTTTTCGAATATCTGTATTTCTGATTCTATCTCATAGTTTTATATTAAGACAGTTTCTCTCCACTGTTCTTTGAGTTGTCTGGATTTTATATCTTGCCTTGTTTATATCTTGATTGTATGTCCACGTTTGGCAGCCATATGTGAAACAAGGCAGAATAAGGGTGTGTAGTTTTAATTTGAAAATGTCTTTTAAAGCCCAATACTTTTTCCATGTAATAACTACTCTCCTATTAATTTCCTGTATATTCCGGTCTGACTTAAATGATTATTTTTTTTTTATTTATTATATCTTTGTCCATTTACGATCAGCCCAGCAGCTATAATTTATAATTAAATTTTATGAGTATCTAAATTGTAATTTTTTGAGATGAGCCCCTCCTACGATGCGTCATATCATTCTACAATAATGCTTCTTTAAATTGAAGCCAGTCTTGTTCGCCTTAGTCGATTTATGCTTTCATAGATATTGGTCAGTGACCTTGCAAGTTCATTTTTATGATGTTCCAGTCTCGTTCTATATGTGATACATGATATATTTATCTGTTCCTTGATGGTGGCCATTTCAAGATATTTGTGGACTTCAGTATTTCTTATGAACCATGGAGCACTAGCAATTATTTTCAAGGCCTTATTTTGGAAATGTTGAAGTATTTCTATGTTGAAGTGGCTTCCTGCCCCCAGAGCTCAATGCCGTAAGTCCAAACTGGTTTTATGATGCTTTTGTAGATTAAGATCTTTTTTTCTAATCTGTCTTCCTATTAACCAATACATATCCCCAAGTTTCCGATTCTCTTCTAGTATTGGATGTAGTCATTGCAGGAAAAGTTTTTCAAATAATTTTGACATTACAAGAAGTAGACTTATAGGTCTGTATGAAGTCACTTCTGTTGTAGGCTTCCCAGGTTTCGCAACCATGTTTATAATAGATATTTTCCACAATGTAGGAAAATATTGTAACCTTAGCACCGAATTAAATAAGATTGTAAGAAGGACTATGCCTTTTTTGGGGAGTTGTTTCAGAACTTCTGCCGTAATCAGATCAAATCCTGGCGCCTTCTTAGTTTTTAATTCAAGTATAGATTTTTTAACTTCCGCAGGTGTTATTCGCTTTACGGGTTGCGACTCTTGTTTATCAGTCGTCAGGATATCATCAATTTCTCTTTCTGTGTCTATGAGATCAGGATCATTAGGTGTGAAAGCCTTTTTTAGAAAGTTAGCAAATAACTCTGCCTTTTCGGAAGGCTGTCTGGACCAATCACCGTTTGGTTTTCTTAATGGGGGAACGTAATCTTTAGGTCTTTTCAGAGATTTTGTTATCTTCCAGAGAGAGTAATCATCAGCTTGGTGTGGAGATAAAGTTTGTAATTTATCTTGAGAGTTTGATTTTCATTTTCTCCCAGTATCTGTTTTAATTCCTTTTGCTCTTTGTTTAGTTCTCTTTTATATCTGTGATTTCTGCTTGCTTGCCATTTCCGTCTTAACCTCCTTTTTTTTTGCTATCTTTTCCTTGATCTTTACAGAAATGTCTTGTGGTTTTCGTTTGCGGCTAAGTAATGGAGTGGATAGCCATGCCGCCTTCTGTATTAAGTTCGTGGCATATAGCGTGGCGCTTTCAATATCTTCCTATGTTTTAAGCCGAATGGATAGATTGATATTTACATCAATATATTCTCGGAAGGCTTCCCAATTAGTCTTACGGTTGTACAAAGTATTCGGCGGCTCCTTCCAGATAATGGTAGTACTGACAGTGCAGATCATGGGTGTATGGTCCGAAGTTCCATCCAGACAAGATTCCATCCTAGTGTAGAGCTCTGACATTCCCTTAGAGATAAAGAAGTCAATAAGATCGGGAGTTTTATTGGTGTCAGTCGGCCAGTATGTTGGTTCTCCAGTAGAATGGACAACGAAGGAAAATTTGTCTATTGCTTTTTTCAACTCTCGGCCTCGTGCTGTAATAAGTCTGGAGCCCCAATAAGTGTTTTTGGCGTTCCAGTCACCTCCGGTAATGAACCTTTTTCCAAGTTTGCAAAAGAAGTCTGTAAACATTTGTTCATCTATCCTATGTCTAGGTGGACAATATACCGCAGCAACAGTAAGCGCTCCCTGCCAGTCATCTATTGCTACTGCTATAGCTTGGAGAGGCGGGTGTTGAAAATTGAGCAATGCGTGTTGTTTAATACATTCTTTGATAATTACTGCAGCTCCACCGTGCGACGTTCCATCGGGATGGTTACAATAGTACACTTTGAATCCATTAATCTTAATCACTCTTTCCTCCGTCAGATGTGTCTCTGAGATGAGTAAGATGTCAATTTTATTATGAATTAGGAATAATTCTACTTCTAGCTTATTAGGAGCAAGGCCATTGATGTTCCATGTGGCAACCCTCAATGTTTTCATTTCTGCTGCCGGGCTATTAGTGTAGTGAGCAATCCTAATAGAGTGCCCATTTGCTGTATTAATATATCTATCTTTTCAGATTGTTTCATAAAAATTTGTTCAAGTGAACTTGTTGACTGAGGCTGTACATCCTCTATTTTCTTTACATGGCGTCGCGTAGCTGTTGAATATGTCATTTTCCTTTTAAAGTTAGATATGCTGTCATCATCTTTATCTTCGTTATAGTTATGCATCTGAGTATGGAGTGGTGGGAACTCTTCAACAGCTGGTGGAATGGGTGACTTATTAGATCTTTGTGTCACTGACTGTTTTTTATTTACAGTGCGGTTAATTTTTCTTGCTCTGATTTCTTTATAGACTTGGCAGCCCTTATAGTTGGCTGGATGATCGCCAAAGCAAAGTGTACAAGTAGCAGGTGTATTTCTATCTTTCTTAGGACAATCCGTAGTTTTATGTCCTTCTGCACATTTGACACATCGATAAGGACGCATACAATTGTTTTTCGTATGTCCATATTGTTGGCATCTGATACACTGGGGTATGTCGTTAGATTTCCTCGGACCTTCAATCTTAACTCTTGTATGATAAATGAATTTAATGTTTTTTATATCGGGGTTGTTTGGGCTGGGTTCAATATTTACAAAAAACATGTTTAATGGTTTCTTGTTCTTTTTTGATATTGCACATACTATTTCTCCTCTACCTTTGTTGCTAGTCTTTTCTATTTCTTCGATAATGGCTATTTTAGGTGTAGTGCAGTGCAAGTTCTTAACTACGACCCTATAACACTTCTTTTCTTTTTGTGTGAAAGTATGGCCTATAAGGCCATTTTTTCAAATGTGCTCCATTAGGTCTTTATAGATTTCAGTTGATAGTGTTACAATTCTTAGTTGATCTCTATTGACAATTTTGTATAAGTAGGTTCCACTGGGTACAGCTTTATTTAGTAGATCAGTTAGATTCGAAAGATCTTCTATACCATAGAGGATGATTGGTGGTGGTTTATGAACCTTTCTAGAAGAAGCGATTTCACTTTGTTCTCTAAAGTCTTCATCTGTTAGATCTATCGGGAGTCCACTAAATCTGTTTGAAGTACTGGTATCCTGTGTACAGCTAATGTGTCTTTTTGTATTTGATGGGCTGTTAGTTTTTCTTTTTTTTAGAGTTACGCTGAATTGGTGACCTTTGCCATACGGAATGGCCAGGTTTAACATCATTGTCAGTAGCAATTGCCTCTGATAGAGACGATGGATTTTCTTTGTTATATACTGAGTTTCCTAGTGAAAATGATCTAGATCTTTGGGTAAATAGGCTTGAATGGAAAGCCTGTTGTACATATTTTTAAACATTTTTAAAGTGTTATTCCACACTTAGGAACGAAGTCCCGTTGTACATATTTTTTAGTATTGCTTCCAGTAGCATTTCCTGTCACAGAGGCCTGGTCGCTCGCACCTGCGCAGTCTTCGGTAACAGATTTCACACTTGCAGGCCCGGATACCTGCAAGCGCCGGGGACTAGCCGGATCGCATGACAAAACAATATCTTTTTCATTCATAATTCATAGAAAAGAGGTGGGACATACTAGCAGCACTTTCCCAAGGTACCGCAGTCACTCTTTTAGAGAGGATTTAATCTCCCAAGGTTTGTGATGAACCAAAGACAGGTTAGTTAACCGCCGCCCGTTACTCGGCGTTGCTACTCATTTTGCACCACCCAGGGGGCACGTGTAGGGTGGGCCTAGGAATAGATGGTAAATCCTACGGACGCGAGTAGCTCTACCCCCCTAAATTAAATGAAATTTGATTCCCAAGATAAATGTAGTTATCTACGTATTCGGGCGGCCACGTTGTTAACTAATACTGGTGACAGCTCACTATTAGTCATAGCTTTGCTTTTATCTAGGTTCATTTCCAGGCCTACGCGAGCGCTAGCAGTTTGAAGTTCGTTAATCATTAAATTGAGCTTATTTGAAGAATCAGAGAACACGACAATGTCATCCGCAAAGCGTAGGTGGGTTAGATGATTTCCATCTACATTGACTCCTTGCCCTGACCATGCTAAGTCTTCTATTATGTTTTACAAGACTGCTATAAATAGTTTCGGCGAGATAGGGTCCCCTTGACTGACTCCTCGGTTAATATTAATTCTGGTATCCACTCTATCTAGCCTGATTTTACTAGTACAATTTATGTATATATTTTTGATAATATTTATATATTTTCTCTCTACAAAATGTAGAGCTGCTTAATGCTTCCCAGATGCTAAAATGTGAAATAGAGTCGAAAGCTTTCTTATAATTAATAAAAGCTAAGTAGAGTGGTTTTTGGTGCTCGACATACTTTTCGATGACTTGATCTACGGTATAAATATGGTCTGTTGTACTAAAACCGCTCCGGAAACCTGCTTGTTCCTTCGGTTGGCATGAGTCTAACTGTGGAGATATTCTTTTCAACAAACAAGATGCAAAAAGTTTATACGGGCAAGACATAAGACTTATCAGGCGGTTAAAAAAGGGTGATCCTAAAGAAATAGGAATTTCCTATTTCTTTAGGATCACCCTTTTTATAAAGTAGAATAATTTCTGACTCAGTCCATTGCTGCGGCACAATTTCCTCTACTAGAATTTTATTAAATAAAATTGTAAGGGGTGTTAATAGTAGAGTTCTACCGAGCTTGATGCATTCATTGCTGAAATTATCTGGTCCTGGGCTCTTATCTGGTTTTAATTTTTCTATTTGTTTCTTGATTTCTGTTTCCGTAAATTTTTTAATGCTCATTGTTATCTTTGGTATGTCTTGTTGTATGGTTTTCGTTAAGTCTGATGTAGAATTATAAAGGCTTGCGTAAAAGTCT
>JAAIXJ010000363.1:0-103427 GCA_013403705.1 Heliconius hermathena | reverse complement strand
GATCCCCACTCGAGGAGATGAAATATTTACTTAAATTTATATTTCCATTTCTTCGCTCTGGTGTCGAGGTTAAGCGCGGCGTTGAGTTCTGCCACTCAACACGCAATGCCTCCAGAATTCGACAGAAAGTGGGGTACGAAGTGTCTCAACACTAGGTTCCCTCTGCCTACCCTGCTGTGTGCGGGATACAGCGTGAAGCTGATTTAATTTTTTAATCAATATGTTTTTGAAAGATTTGTTGTAAAGCCTGAAAACAAAATACATTCATAATTATATTTTGCTACATTTTTCAGATATTAACATTTGTCTTATAAATTTGTGTTCATATAAAATACTACAAAATGTATATTTCTACTTTTAATTAAAAATCGTATGATTTATTTTTTAATTATACATATACTGAATTCTTTAAAAACCTTAAGTTTTCCAACTTAAGCTATTAATCTTAACTTTCATAAGAAGTCTATATATATTATATTCATTCTGGTAACGTAAATCCAAACACAACTGTTTGGCCACAGGTACTCGGCCACCGCTACCGGCGACCAGCAGCTTGCAACACTCCACCTCGCTCTCGCTGTACGCCGCATGCACGGAGACCCTCCCCGAGAGGAGACCGGACGCGGCGCTCATCGCCGCCGCCGCGAGGGAATGTCTGAGTTGAAAGCCGTCTATAGGTTACTTATTTAGATAGCGTGTAAAAATATGTTAAAATCTTTAAAGGTATACCTTTAAATGCTAACTTACATAAATTGTAACAAGTGTATAAGAATTTCGACGAAGCTTGATTAAAACGTATAGCTTAGAGGTCGGAGCACTTAGACAGTGTCCAAGAGACGCGGGTTCGTACCCTAATTTAATTTCTTCCTGTTTCCTAAATGACTATTTTTATTTCATAAATGTGGAATAATACTTGTAAAGTGTAAAAAACATTTGTAACTTATAGTAGCGCTCATACTTTAAGAAGAGATTACACGCAAAACCCTTTATTACATACTATTGTGAAATTGTTCATGACATGTTTTTTTTATATAAAAAACTTCTTTTAAAAAAGGTTCAGGCCATGTATATATAGTGATTCAACACTACAGGCACTTATTACTTAAGCAATATTTTAATTAGAACTCTATGTATTGCTAGTTAAAAATAATTGTAAATTTTATTATGTAAGAATATTTTAATTAAACTTTATTACAAATATATATTTTCGTTTTTTTTCAATATAACTACCAAACTGCGAATTTATTTTTTAACTTCACACTATAATCCGCATATAGCGTGATAGACCGACGAAACCTTGTGTTAACAAGCTGTTTTTCACGCGCCGCCTAGATTTCTTTTCATAATGGGGAATAGAACTTGTTACGCCATGTTTTCGCCTCCAAAAAGTTAATAAAACTATGTATCTGAGTATACGTGTATATAATAAACTGCTGCAGTGTATTCTGTTTGCCACTACCACAATTTAAAGTAGCTTTAAAAAAATACTAACAAGTAAAGCTTATTACACTGTTCAAGAATATTTAGACGATAAACAAGTATGGAATTAATTAATATCTATTGAATGTGATGCAGGATAGCTGCCAGAAAATGTAATAATTAAATTATACCATTGACTTTCTTGGCGTTGAGTTTCTTGCCGGGTCTTCTCAGCAAAACTGCCTTCCGAACCGGTGGTAGCTTTTTTTTTGTTTTATGATCATTCAACGATTCAAAAGTGCTTATAAGAGTTTATTTGAATAAAGAATATTTTGAATATGACAAATGTTGCGTTTACAATCACACGCTCATGTCCTGCGCCACGACGAACTCAATTTTTTTAATTTAATTATATGTTCTTTAATATCTCTATTTTTACAAGGTCTAATACATATTTTCAAAATCTTAATATGTATTCCAAACCAGGCCAGTCGAGTGGCCAGGTGAGGCCAGTCGTGGCGCAGCGGCACGAGGTGTGACTGTAAAACCGACTGGTTGTTGGTTCGATCCCCACTCGAGGAGATGAAATATTTACTTAAATTTATATTTCCATTTGTTCGCTCTGTCTGTCTCTGTGTCGTGGATAAATGCGGCGTTTAGTTCTGCTACTCATCACGCAATGCTTCCANTTAATTATACATATACTGAATTCTTTAAAAACCTTAAGTTTTCCAACTTAAGCTATTAATCTTAACTTTCATAAGAAGTCTATATATATTATATTCATTCTGGTAACGTAAATCCAAACACAACTGTTTGGCCACAGGTACTCGGCCACCGCTACCGGCGACCAGCAGCTTGCAACACTCCACCTCGCTCTCGCTGTACGCCGCATGCACGGAGACCCTCCCCGAGAGCAGACCGGACGCGGCGCTCATCGCCGCCGCCGCGAGGGAATGTCTGAGTTGAAAGCCGTCTATAGGTTACTTATTTAGATAGCGTGTAAAAATATGTTAAAATCTTTAAAGGTATACCTTTAAATGCTAACTTACATAAATTGTAACAAGTGTATAAGAATTTCGACGAAGCTTGATTAAAACGTATAGCTTAGAGGTCGGAGCACTTAGACAGTGTCCAAGAGACGCGGGTTCGTATCCTAATTTAATTTTTTCCTGTTTCCTAAATGGGTATTTTTATTTCATAAATGTGGAATAATACTTTAAAAGAATAAAAAATATTTGTAACTTATAGTAGCGCTTTAAGAAGAGATTACACGCAAAACCCTTTATTACATACTATTGTGAAATTGTTTATGACATGTTTTTTTAATATAAAAAAACTTCTTTTAAAAAAGGTGCAGGTGCACTACAGGCATTCATTACTTATGCAATATTTTGATTAGAACTCTAATTATTGCTAGTTAAAAATAATTGTAAATGTTATTACGTAAGAGTATTTTAATTAAACTTTATTAAAAATATATAATATATGTTCGTTTTTTTTTCAATAAAACTACCAAACTGCGAATTTGTTTTTTTAACTTCACGCTATAACCCGCATATAGCGTGATAGACCGACGAAACCTTGTGTTAACAGGCTGTTTTTCACGCGCCGCCTTTTTTTTAACGTGAGGAAATCCTGTTACGGATACCGACCCGAGCGGGGACTCGTTTTTTGTTATATGTTCATTCGACGATTCAAAAGTGCTTATAAGAGTTTATTTGAATAAAGAATAATTTGAATTTCATAAATGTCGCGGTTACAATCACACGCTCGTGTCCTGCGCCACGACGAACTCAATTTTTTAAATTTAATTATATGTTCTTTAATATCTCTATTTTTACAAAGTGTAATACATATTTTCAAAATCTAAATTTGTTTTATTATTCCAAACACATTCCATTGCTATATATAATTCCCGTTTCCAAGGTCAGGTAGAAGAACATAAACTTGTGTTACGCAAAGACGTGAGTTCACTTCCCGTTGGCTGATGTTTTAGGGATGAAATAAAAAAAACTGCAAGTCTTATCTTAAAATTATTTTTTATAGTTTTTATTAACATAAATAAAACTTTAACACACCGACATACACACTGCACTGTACAGTATACAAATTCATTTAAACATATATAACACCCTGATAATGCAAGTGAACTCAAAAAATCATTCTTTACAATTTTTAAAAACGATCGTGTAGAATGTAATTAGATCATATAACATTTAAGTTTTGAGTTCGAACACTTTCATTGTTAGGATGCAATTTACAGCGAATAGGAATACAACATATAGTAGACTGTAACTGTTAACGGATTGCCGCTCTCAAAGATGTAAATTAATATTTAACTGATATTAATTTATTTTTAAGTGCGGTGTATTATAACACCATTTATCTGTCCGTCTTGTTTTTTATAATGAATTTTATTTACCAGACATTTACAAAATAAAATAAAACTAAAAATATTACATACGTAAATATCGAGAACCTTTGTAAGGCAAGTTATTATAATCAAAATCATTATTTTATATTAACATGTTATGTTAAAAACTATTCTTTTTATTATTATATCAATTTAAAAGTAAATAATACAAATAAGTAGGTGTCGGAACATGTGACGCTATACGTTATTAGAACATATTTTATCTGTGGTCGACCGCAATGGCGGGAAATTGAAAGTTATTGCGTCAGAGAAAAATTAATATGAAATATTACAAAAGTGATTATATACAAAAAAAAGCGTTACAAAGTTAATTTCCAAAATATTTGGTAAATTAAACAAAGAAGTAATTAGAATTTTATGAGACTACGTGTTTATTAGTGGTAAGTGCGTTTAATATATTCCTTCAGTATAAGGTATTTTATATACATAGGTATGTACTGTTTTTTATAAAATATATTATTCTATTATGTAAAATATGTTTTAGGGAAATATATATTTTATACGCTTATAAAGTTATCAGTGTTCACTATATTTGTGTTATTTCTATAGTTATTGAGTTAAATTCATTGATATTTATTATAAATAAATATATTCAGATTTTCCATAGGACTAAAAATAGTTAAATAATCTATAAATACATGTAATCAATACATTTTTACTCCAACCTAAAAAAAGATATTAAAAAATAAACCAAAATAAAGAGATTCTAAAGTAAAAGATTCAACGCAAGTGCTATATTATACAATTGACTAGTTATATTCGACGAAACCTTTTAACGATAGTAAATTAAAATGTTTGACAATTTAGTCTTTAAAGTAAAAATCTTCGCCATAATTAGGGACAGAACAGAAAATGCTTAATTTTTAATGCAGCGTGAGACCGTTAGCGCGACAGGTCGTGGCTTCGATTCCCACTGAGGGAATGAAGTATTTAATATTCCTCGCTCTGTTGTCAAGGCAAACTCGACACGTAATGCCTCCGGAATTCGGCGGAAAGTGAAAACGGCAATGTTTCAGTGGGAACAGTGTCTTGAAATTAGTTTCCCGAGTTCCGTCTACCTATCCTGAATGCTAAGTGGGATCTATAGCTAAACAATTTTACTTTATTGCGTAACAGTTGACATTACATATAAGTGTGGATTTAATTCACAATAAGCTAAGTATTGTTTAATGAAAAATTAAGAGTTGGTATCCGTTTTTTACATTATGGAAAGCAGAAAGAATAAATTCTTAAGACTATATTATATAGTAGAGATATCTCTACTATATATATAATACCTGTTTATATAGTGTATCCCGAATATAGCAGGGAAGGTAGAGGGAACCTTATGTTAAGACACTGCATTCCTTACACACCATTTAGTTTTTGAGACATTAAAAAAAATCACTCACTCAAGTGAAAATTGAACTCATAACCATTAAACATTTACTTTTGTAGAATGTTGTTAAATTAATTTTATTGTTTACACTCTTTGCGCATAAATACTAAGCACCAGGTAACATAGAATATGTTTCTATATAGGTAGGTACATATTGTAATAAAATATATTATATAAAATATGTTTAAATTATGGTTTTTTCTAAGGTAAAACTGTTTTGACCTTGTTTTTCCATTTTAATACAGATATCATGTGGAAAATGTATTATTAAAAAAGCTAAAAGTAGTTTCTAGTCATTCAAAATCTTAAAAAAACTTTTATAGTATAAAATATAAGATATATGTACATATATGGAGCAAATAATGATAAAATTAAGTGTATAAATACAATTTGTTATATAAAAAAGCAACATAGTTTCTAATTAAATGTAAAATGTAGTATTTAGTTATATATTTCTCCATAAACCTATTTAAAATGCTTAAAACTTAAAATATATTTAATATTTGTAACAAATATAAAAACAGATCAGGAAAAAAGATGTAAATTCAAAAATAAAACATTTAAAAACTTGAATTAGATTATTCAGGTGTTAAATAAAATATAATAGTAAATTTTATAAAATTCAATATGTGTAGAATATTATTAAGCCAATATCAATGTTTTAGTGTAATATCAAATTACATAGAAGAAGGTTTTTATAACGTTTTTTATAAAAATTAAGATATTTTGGATGTTTTTATTTGTTTGTGTTGTGAGGTCCTCAATTCTTATCTTTCATAATTCTATGCTGAAGTTGTGTACTTAATTGTAGTCGAAATTACTACAAAATTCAGGTAAAAACAACGCATTATACAGGTGGAAGTGTTAGCATCACTTTAAATGAAACCACAGTTTTAACTACTTTTAATAATATTTTTGTAGTAGTATGCGTTTATGTTGCTGTGCACTCAGCAGCGGGGCCTACAGCTGGCGCAGGTAGGCGGCCACGTCGCGCTTGCCGGCCGCCGCCGCCGCCTGCAGCGCCGTGAGGCCGGCCGCGTTGCGCGTGCCTGCCCCCCCTCCCCCCGCGCCCCCCGCCGCCGCCGCCAGCTGCCGCGCGCACGCCAGCTGCCCGAACATGGCGGCGCCGTGCAGCGCCGTCTGCCCGTTCTGCGACACACGCACACACACACACACACACACTAGTTAAACTAAACAGTCTGGTTCATATATATAAACGACATTATCACAAAACTCATAACACAAGGTCAACAATCAAAATGGAGGTCTCAGCTTCTATATATGTTTTTCTTCCCGTATACAACAGGATGGACAGAGAAAACATAGTGTTAAGGCACTTCACCTCGCTAATTTTAAAACATTAAATGTTAAAAAACGGAACTCAACGCCGCGCATACATTTTATAACGATATGTAAGAAAAAAAATAAAACTAATAATCTTAAGATTATATCATTATTGGAGTGAAAGTGTAAATTTAAAAGAAATAAGAGTTTTAAATCTATCAAATAAGTGGAAAATAACTCACGGGTAACAATCCAAGATTGGGTCTGTACTTGAGGAGCTCTGCAACAACAGACGCATGGCCTTTATGTGCTGCCTTGAACAATGGCGTCGCACCATCCTGTAAAAAAATATTATTATATAATTATTAAATAACTCATCACTTCGATTTCCGTTTAAATAAATATTTTATGTTTTAACATTTTTAAAAGGTTACTCCAAACTTAGGAAATAAGTATAAATATTTAAATTAGAAAATTATACAATATTTGCAATAACTTTAAAACTTTAAATAACTTTTGTATTCTTTTTATAAAGAACATACTTATAGTTTAATATATTCTTACTCCGAAACCTAAAAAAAGGAGGGGGTTGAAATACTTCTATGGTTTTAAATATGTGTAGTTACTAATTTTCGTGTTGAATAAAAACACAGAAGAAGAAAAAAGTGTGTGAGTTTGTTATGTCTTGTCTGAATAAGTGATCACTGGTACGGGTGTGTTTGAAAGAATCATACATTTCCAAATGTTAGACGCAGCCGAACGGGTAGACGGCGGTATCGTCCGTGAATAGGGCTAGGTTCGTGCCTTGGGTTCTTGAGATATCACGGGTGTAAAGAAGCTGGGATAGGATGGAGCCTTGGGGGACTCCAGCTTTAACCGGCCGAGTGGAGGATAAGGTACCTTCGACTCTGTAGCGAAGGAGCGGTTTGATAAGTATTCTCGTATGATGTGCACGAGTCTGTCTGGTACGCCTGCCTTTAATAACTTGGAGATCAATCCATTGTGCCAGACCTTATCAAAAGCTTCTGCTATATCTAAGAAGATAGCCGTAGAGGGCATCGTTTTGGCTTGGGTCAGCAGGAATTCTGCAAGGCGGTGCACCAGGTCAATGCTGTAATGCTTGGCTAAAGGGCGGGCGAGGTTTTGGACCACCTGCAGGATTCTTCGTTGGCAGGGGCTCGTTAGTGCTGTAACGATCCATACCACAACTAAATTGTGTTGGTAAATTGCCCGCAGCAGCGCGCGCGCGACGGGCGCGTGTCCGCACTGCGCCGCGATCCACAGCGGAGTGGCGCGGTCGGCGCGCGCGGCGTCGACGGCCGCGCCGGCGCCCAGCAGGCGCTGCGCCGCCTCCGCGTGTCCGTTCTGCGCCGCTATGAACAGGGGGGTCGCGCCGTCCTGGAATCACATATTTATACTGTACTGTATTATAATCACATAAGTTTTATTACTTTTCCAACGACTACTTATCCCCTCCAAAAAGTAAATAAATAATTTATGGTCTAAGTATCTAATAAACTTTACGGCTTTCCTTAATAGACTAAGAGGTCGCGGGATTTTTCGTAACGATCATGGATACGGCCAAGTTGAATTCTATGGGTTGTAGAGCAGTCCCCTCATGTGAATGGTCTCGGTCTGCCTGCTCTCAGTGGTCGCAACTCCGAGATATAGATCTTAGAAGAGGCTTCATTGTTACGAAAAAAGAACGATCAGGTTTGGTGCATACTCAAAGTATGGCGTCTCCTTATTTGAAATAAGTTGGTCTGCCGGCTCTCAGTGGTTGCATTTCCAAGATATGATGCTCGCAAGTCACAATATTGTTGCGAAAAAAAGACGATAATAGAAATGGTCAGTTTTAGTATCAATTCGAAGTATAGAGTTCCCACAAGTAAAATGAGTTGGTCTGCCAACCCTCAGTGGTTGCATTTCAGAGCTATCATAATTTAAATACTATATATAATTTGTAAAGAAAGTCTCAAAAACATCTAAAACTTGCATAATGCACGAGTTTTTCAAGTGGATACGAGCCGCTGTAGTATGTGTCTATTTTTTGTTCATTTGTAGAAAGCGATGTTCAGGAATATCTAACGTGGAGCTCTAATAGACCAGCTAAAGTATAAGAATTAAAGATATGGTGTCTTAACAAAAAATGTTCAATCTGATAAGTATTATTGATAGACCTATTAAACTCGAGGGGTCAGGAACCTCTGATGTGGAACTCTTATAGAACAGCTAAACTATAAAAATGAGGTATATGGTTCTTTAACAAAAACTGAATATTATTGATTGACATATTCATCTCGAAGGTCAGGAACATCTAATGTGGAACTTTTATAGAACAACTAAACTATAATAATGAGGTATATGGTTCTTTAACAAAAATTGTTCAGTCTGACGAATATTATTGATTGACATATTCGTCTCGAAGGTCAGGAACATCTAATGTGGAACTTTTATAGAACAACTAAACTATAATAATGAGGTATATGGTTCTTTAACAAAAACTGTTCAGTCTGATAAGTAAGTATTATTGATTGACATATTAACATCTAATGTGAATTCTCAAACGACAGCCAACCTGAGAGAATTAAGGGTATGGTTCCTTATTAAAAATTGGTCTGTCTGATGAGTATTATTGATTGACATATTAACCTCGATGGTCAGGATTATGGAACTCTCATAGACCAGCTAAACTATAAAACTTAGGAATATGGTTCCTTAGCACTTTTTTTTGAGTTTGGTGAATATTATTAATCTACATATTGAGCTCAAGGATCAGGAACATCTCATCTGGAACTCACATTGACACACTCTCATGAGCATTCGGTCACCTAAACTGACTCCGCACATCCTCCGAATAGAGTCCATCCGAATCGCATCTCCACAGCACGCAACTTTCTTTTATACTTCTTCTGTACTAGTATACATAAGTCATTTAGAAGCATCGCATCGCATCAGCAAGTTTTAGTGTTACCGTCAATGGACAAATCTCCGATGTCAAGTTTGGACATGCGCTTGATAAGCCCTAAATCATCGCTAGAAAGAACATATATTTTCTAGAATGATCCGTGAAGCTCGAACGCTCGTGAACATACAAAATCGGCGTGAAGCTATCCGTTTGGAACTCATCAGTTCTGGGCGCTTTCAAAGGCTGCACTTGGCAACCTAGCCAGCTTTCGTTTCCGCCGCTACGCACAGGAAATGACATCTTGGTCCACACGGCAAAAGAGAAGGCGATCTCTTGGGCGCTCTCTTTGCCTCGAACTCCACTAAGAAACAACGCCACCGACCATCCCGCGGTGCCAGAGCTCAATGCTTGAAGTTAAGTTCAACCAAACAGCTGTTGGCGAGCTCTGTCCTCTTTGGACAGCCACAAGTCGTGCGGGCCAGATGGCATCTCTCCCTTAGTGCTCCGTTCTTGTACTCCTGAGCTGACGCCGGTGCTAACGCGTTTGTTTCGGCGCTCTTACTCAGTCGGCGTAGTTCCAGACTCATGGAAGAGCGCTCTCATTCATCCGATCCCGAAGAAAGGCGATGGCTCCGATCCATCTAAAAGGTCTAAAGGTCTATTGCTATCACCTCCCTATCTACTCTCAAAAGTCATGAAGACCATCATTAATAGCCAGCTCTTGGTTTATTTCTCGATCTCGGTAAATCCCAAAATTGAACTGCCCCTATTAGTAATTCATGCTTGTAACACTACCCTCAATAATAACTGCTCTTGCCCATCCTTGGATAATGTTAGTGTAATTAAATTTGCAGCATATACTCTGTACCAAAAAATAAATGTAAAAAGCTTTTAACGGATTGGCTTAAATGCTACAACTATGATGAAACTGAGAATTTATTTCCCGAAGAAAGGCGATGGCTCCGATCCATCTAACTAAAAGTCTATTGCTATCACCTCGCTACTCTCAAAAGTCATGGAGAGCATCATCAATAGCCAGCTCTTGGTTTATCTAGATTCTAGAGGATCACCGATTGATTAATCACCGTCAATATGGCTTTCGCCATGGTTTCTTAACCGGTGATCTTAACTAACCCACCACTGGGCTGCGGCTATTGTAAGCAATGGAAAGGGGCCTGGCAGAAGGGGAGTAGCAGATCGAGTATGGCATGGGGCGCTCCTTGATAGACTTTCATCTTATGGGCTTCCCGAGAATTTATGCAAGTGGATCGTCAGCTTTCTCACTGGGCACAGCATCAAGTTTTTGCTCCGAATATATGCCCGTGAACGCTGGTTTTCCCCAAGGCTGCGTGCTGTCCCCTACGCTGTTTCTTCTGCATATCAACAACATGTAAGAAGATTCTAGCATTCATTGCTATGCAGATGATAGCACAGTGGACGCTGTTTACTCCGGCCGCGCAAGTCTTTCTCGGGAAAACATTGACCAGTGCCGAAGTAAACTTGTGTCTTCAGTTTGGGCATCCTTCGGGAATGTTTCCTCATGGGGTGAAAGGAACTTGATTCAACCAATAAAAAAACCCATTTGTTGTATCGCCAGTCTTCCATCAACAGAGCGAGACAGTACTTCACGCCAAAACACCGATTGGCTCTGTATAGGGCCCAGGTTCGGCCTCATATGGAGTACTGTTCTCATCTCTAGGCTGGTGCACCCCAGTATCAGCTCGACCCATTTGATCGCATGCAACGTAGAGCCGTTCGAATCGTTGGGGACCCAATGATCTGTGCAAGGCTTGACACATTGTCTTTGCGTAGACATGTATCCTCGCTGTGCATTCTCTACCGCATTTATCATGGGGAGTGTTCTGAAGAACTGTTTGACCTGTTACTTGCCGCCGAATTTTCTAACCGCACAGTACGTCACAAACTTAAGTATCATCCACACCGTCTGGCTACGTGGCACTCCACTACTGTGCAGTTTCGTAGGAACTTCCTTCCACGCGCCACTCAACTGTAGATTAACCTACTTGCGGCAGTGTTTCCAGGTCGATACGATCTGGGTACCTTCGAAAAGCGCGTCTATCTCCACCTTAAAGGCCAGCAACGCACCTGTAGCTCTTCTGGTATTACAAGGGGTCGTGGGCGGCGTTGATCACTTACCACCTGGTGACCAGTACCCTCGTTTGCTTTGTCTTTTTCCATAAAAACAAAAAAAAATCTTTTTAATGCTTTAGTCCGTAGTGGTCACGAATAATGCGCTATAAAATGGAATCCACGTAACGATATTTACATATAAGAAATCGAACGCGTACAGAAAAGATTCCATGGCACCTTTCTAATATGCAATCTAAGTAAATCACTAACAACTTATACTGATAGACTGATTTTTTTAACATGGATCGTTGCAAAGTATGAGATATGTTCATGACTTTCTATTTAAAAAATACCCAAAACTGGTAAGGCAACACTGCTAAGGCACAATAACATATTCTTATTTTTTCAGGTGACATTTTAGAGTTTTCCATTAGATTTTTCTGATCCTCGAACTTAATAGGCCACGCTGAATACATATTCAGCTCAAGGATCAATAATATTCATCAAACTCAAAAAAATTGCTAAGGAACCATATTCCTAATTTTTATAGTTTTGTTGGTCTATGAGTTCCATTATCCTGACCATCGAAGTTGATATGTCAATCAATAATACTTATCAGACTGAGCAGTTTTTGTTAAAGAACCATATAACTCATTATTATAGTTTAGCTGTTCTATAAGAGATCAACATCAGATGTTCCTGTACCCTCAAGTTTAATAGGTCTATCAATAACACTTATCAGACTGAATATTTTTTGTTAAGACACCATATCTTGTGGGAACTCTATACTTCGAATTGATACTAAAACTGACCATTCCCCTGATCGTTTTTTTTTTCGTAACAATGAAGCCTCTTTTAAGCTCTCTATCTCGGAGTTGCAACCACTGAGAGCCAGCAGATCAACTTATTTCAAGTAAGGAGACGCCATACTTTGAATATGCACCAAAACTGATCATTTCCCTGATCGTTCTTTTTTCGTAACAATGAAGCCTCTTCTAAGATCTATATCTCGGAGTTGCAACCACTGAGAGCAGGCAGACCGAGACCATTCACATGAGGGGACTGCTCTACAGCCCATAGAATTCAACTTGGCTGTATCCGTGATCGTTACGAAAAATCTCTAAGTCTATAACGTCTTACGACTCAAGTTCACTACAAAAATGATACAAAAGGAGACAGAAAACCTTGGACCCAAATGCTAAGAATTTGAGAGATATAAAAATAAGTTTTTCAATTTGAGAACAAAAATCAAGAAGAACAAGAAAACGGAGTTAAATGACAAAAAACATTTAAAATTTTTAATCACTATAAATAATCCAATGTTTTAATTAAGAAATATCAATCAATTACTGAAAAACAAGAAGAAATCCAATTGAATCGGATCCATTCGGATCTCTCAACAGCTGGACGACAAACAACCTCCCGTTCAGGCAGAGTTTCGCTCTGGTATGTCAACTACCGATCATCTTCACACCGTCAATCAAATTATTGAAAAACATCAAGAATTCAACCGTCCATTATATATAGCATTCGTTGATTTTACCAAAGCATTTGACAGTATTTCTCATATTTCAAGCTCTGCAAAATCAAAACATCGAAACATTTTATATCAATTTACTGCGCCATATTTATAACAGAGCACAGCAGTAATAAAATTTGACACCTCGGGTCCGATATTTAATATAAATAACAGTGTGAAGCAGGGTGACCCGCTATCTCCGAAATTGTTCACCAGTGTTTTAGAAGAAGTATTCCGGATTCTAGCGGCCGGTTGGAAGGCCTTATCCTTCCAACCGGCCGCTAGATTGCGGATTTTCATTGGTGAAAAAAGGTTAACAAATCTTCGATTCGCTGATGACATCGTCTTATTCTCATCATCCGTGTCAGAGCTGCAAACTATGTTTGAAGACCTAAGCAAAGCCAGCCTTAAGGTTGAACTAAAAATGAATATGGCAAAGACCAAGCTGATGACCAACAGCGTACAGCAAAAGGTGACCGTAGGTTCAGAGGAGATGCAATATGTCCAGGAATATATCAACCTGGGTCAAATATAATAGTTTCCTTTCAGTGCCGACAAGACAAAGAAGTCGAAAGACGAATAGAAAATGCCTGGAGGAACTATTGGTCTATGGGTGATCTCATGAAAGGAGTCCTTCCCCTGCGACATAAACGACGACTGATGGACATGTGCATCCTCCCAGTGCTTACCTATGGTGCCCAGACATGGTCTTTGACAAATTTACAGAAGTCCGCCCGCAAGGTTTGCCAACGTGTGATGGAGCGCAGCATCTTAGGTGTCAAATTAATGGATAAAATCCGAAACACCGAACTGCGCTCACATAAAAATCACTGACGTGGGTACTAAAGCCGCTATGCGGAAGTGGGACTGGGCCGGACATGTCTGCCGCATGCCTAAAGAGTCTTGGGCGAAATCTTCTACCAGCTAGATTTCAAACTCTAAAAGGAGAATTGGCAAACCGCAACGGAGATGGTGAGACGAGCTGGATCAATACAAGCCTGACTGGTATTCAATAGCACAAAATAGACTAGAATGGAAGAAATGGAGAAAGGCCTTTGCCCAACAATGGGACAGTACAGGCTAGAGAAAAAAAAATTGAATCGATTAAAATCAATCATATTTTAAGTGACAGATGTGACAGCAGATTGATATTGACATCTTGTCTAATGATTTTTGCATTTCTTACTTCACTCGTTTCGTGCGTTTAGATGCATTTTGAATGCTTTCCCGTTTGTTTGATATTTTTAACGATTGCTGCTCTTTATTACGGATTTTTTTTCAGTATATCTATTTTACAGAGATTGATTGTGCTGTGAACTTAATTTCACTTTTACCAAATCTAATAACTCAACTCTTAGGTTGCAAAACCTGACAGAATTTTCAGAGAGTGAATGATGTACATGAATCTATTAAATCATACCATTTTCATTTCATTACATTTTGGGCCCAAGAATGTATGCAATCATTTTAGTCTCATTTTAACATTAAATGTGTTAATAGATACACATTGATTGTTTTTAAATATTAAAAAATATATTTTGAAGTTCCTGTTTACCTACAGCTAAGCTTTAACGTACCTTCATACAAGAATTAACATTAGCGCCTCTTCGTATTAACTCCTCCACCACGGGCAGGTGGCCGCACTGACACGCCACGAACAGTGGAGTGCCGCCGTCCTGCAAGTTGTAATGATTATACTTAGAGGTATCTATTAAGTTTATTATAGCTTTGGCTGCCACATACTTCAAAAACAACCGATTTAAAATCATAAATGTGCACTGACAAACAGAACTTAACTTTGCGTTTTAATTAATTATTGCAAATGCTTTATATTTTTTTTCGGGGCGACGTGTAACAGAATGTTCCTTGGATATAAGTTAAAAATAAGGAAATTTAAATAAAATATGCATGGCAATACATATAAATAATATAGTTAATTATGAATAATAGAAACTATCTATTTTTAACACCATATTAATCGAGACGAGTTCATGTACTGTCCCGAGTGTCGCAACCGTATAGTGCGTGCAGAACTCGGAAGGCAGCGGTCGAGTCAAACTGTCAAGTACGGTACTAATATATACGAGTATGATGCATATAAACACTCGTACCAAATATATTATCAATATAATATAATAATTCGAAGCCTTAACACTAGGTTCCCTCTGCCTACCCTGCTGTGTGTGGGATACAGCGTGAAGCTAATTTAATTTTTTTTTTTTTAATTCGAAGCCTATGATGGCACGATCTTTTATGATCGAATTTCTTATAAAGGCAATTTATGTGTAGGAGCGACACATATTGTGGTTCAAAGTTATCTTGGACCAATATTATAATATTGAATGTTGCTTGACGTCGTAGAGGCTGACGTGATGGGCTTATGCGAACTGTATAGCGAAATTAAGTATGTCGTGGCTGATGCCCTCTCGCAGTACGCTCGCGATACGTAAGCTATACTTGTATGGCGTTGGTCATTAATATTGTATGCCACTTCTACGACTTGATATACGACTAGTAGGTGTGTGATGCTATTTTGTATCCCAGCTCCGGTGTATGTAGTAGTGTCCGCCCGTCTCATACGGGTGTGTGGTGCTATTTTATGTCCTGGAACTCTGGTATATGTAGTAGTGTCCGCCTACGGTTCGAGACACGACTGTGGGGTGTGTGCCGTGCGTTTATTTAACATATCGGCCGCCTTGCGGTAGTGCGTTCGTTCCAATATCTTTAATTGATCTCACAAATCAATGAACATCACGAATCATCATTCTAATATAATATAAACAAGCGTAACAACTACCTTCAGAAAGATCACATACAATGGTCCCGGAGAGTTCAATAAGACTTTTGCAGTCTGGTCACGGTGTAGGGGCCGGGCGGTGCCCTTACTCTTTTTTCATTTTATTTTTATTTTTTTATGTAAAAATACAAGGTAAACGAGCGTTCAGGTCGCTGATGGTAAGTGACTACCGCCGCCCACGACCCCGTGCAACCGTCATAAAGGTGGATCGGGCGCCGGATCCCGGCATTACCTGATACGAAATGCAGTGGCATAAAGCCACTACTTAACGCCGGTTTTAAATGCCAGGGGTGGTAATAATCCGGTCATTTGTCAATTGCTGGCGACGTGACTCTACCGCACGTACTTTAGTCGTCTCTTACGACACCACCAGTACCAGGATGATCCTATTCTAGGCCGGGATCACACGGCACAAACTATATATAACTAGCTCGCAGTTATAGTGGAGAGGAAGGTAGGACGGGCTCTTTCTTGGCTTTTCCTCGGAAGAGCTTCGAGTTATGACAATGTTATATTGTCAAGTTTCAGTTATTTGAATAAACTTCTGATGGCAAAAATTTTATTAAAGCGATACCTTCTAATGGCATAAATCAAACACTGTTACCTCTGAATCTCTAAAAGATGTTGGGTTCTTCACGATCACAACTATAAACGATTCTAACCACTAGACACATCACGAGCCAAGGCATTATTAATTAAATAATATTTTTAAAGGTGTTTGGGATATCAGTTACAGACTTCGCGATTTTTATATGACTTTTCTTCAGTATCATTGAAATTCTGTTCTCGAAGGCCAAAAGGGGTTTCCCCCAATTAAATATATAATATAACTTACCGTGCTCGGTGCGTCGATGGCAGCGCCTGCATCTAATAATAATCTTGCTATATCTAAAAACCCGCCTTGTGCCGCAAAGAAAAGTGCGCTTGTCCCTGTCTGCCAACAAAACAAAACATAATTATATTATACCTCAAAGTGAACGAATAAGTATAATAAAGAGAATGGCCTTAACACCAACTTTTCCCTGCATACCTTACTATTTGAAGGATTTTTTTGATGAGTTATTTTCATTTCCTTGCTTTGGTAGCAAGATAGAGCGTAGCGTTGAATTCACCCAACCCAACACAACACACAATGTCTCGAAAACTGAGCAGAATGTGGTAAGGGGAATGTCTTAAACTAGATACTTTATAATAATGTCATATAATATCTACTAAACAAAATTACCACACAGAACAAAATTAAAAATGTAATAACTTAGCTCGACATGTTATTGTGTCAACAGAACTTCATACAAAAAAGGCTTTAAGCTCACTCTGTTTGAGGCCATGTATGAATGAAACTCGTTCCTATTTCTTTGAGGGGAAAATGAAGCATTTTCGAGATAAAAGAGCCGAGTGGGTCGCCGCATGATTCGTGGCTCTTATAGTAACAATGGTGACTTACTGTATTATGAACTAAAGCTTGTCGTACATTCCTTTATATATGAATATCTATAATTTATTTCTTTGAATATTAAAAAAATATGTTCAAACGAGAGCTTTTTAAAGTTAATGTTATATATGTGACTATACAACTATGAGAGATATGTATGAGAACATTTACTATTTAAAATTTTAGAAATCTTCATAAATTATTCACGTAATCACGTCATTAAAAGCCATTGATTTTATTTTTGTGCTTACTTAATTAGAGCCCTAAAAGTATGAGTATATTCTTTTATATAAGAATATTCTTCTTCTTTAAGAATATTTGTTCTTTTATATAGGGCACTACAATACATCATTCAATTCTTCGAAACATCCCAACCAAACAGCAATAGGCAACAATCAAATACATACTATATATAACACTAGGTTTACAGGCTTTTTAAATAATTCAAAATTAAAACTCTGACTTCCAAAGTATAATATTTATAAGTACATTACCGTTCTACAGCACGCGGGATCGGCGCCCTGAGCGAGCAGCTCCCACACGCAGTCCGTGTGCCCCATCGCGGCTGACAGTATCAGAGGCGTGGTGCCATCCTGGAATTTAACAATAGGGATTCAAATTACAATTTTATTTAAAAAAAAGGAATTTGTAAACATTAATTTTAAAAAAATAATATTTATTTTTCACTCCGTCGTGGCGCAGTGGCACAATGTGTAGGTCCCCGAGTGAAATTAGGTCCCACTAGTCGGGAGGTTAATTGTGTTTTATTTATATTATAATTGTATTTTATTTTATAATCATAGACATATAACAAATAATATTACCACTATTAAAGTAAATAAGTTGTAACAACCGTATAAAAGATCGACGTAGCTTGATGAGAATGTATGGCTTAGTGGTCAGAGCGCCTGGTCGGTTTCCAGGAGGCACGGGTTCGAATCCCGCTACGTTCAAATTTTTATACTATATCTAAATAAGTATTTTTCATTCTTAAGTGTGGAATAACACTTTAAAAATGTTAAAACTATTAAAGTTCCTGACAGTATTAAGAGAGCAATAACGCAAACAAACCGCTTTAAACACTAAATATATTCAAATATTTTCTTAGTGAATTTGGCATTTCTTTCTAGAAAATAACTACTTGCAAAATATATTGTTTCTATAATATTTCAAAGCGAATATATCTATATACATAAATAAAACTCTTTCTTTACAAGTAATTATCTGACAGATAACGCAGAAACCCAATGATGATTAATAGAGGAATGGGGAGCAGCACTAAGGGAGGATCTCCCGAAATTCTGTGGAATAACGATAAAAAAAGGTATGCTATGAAGGTCAGGCGTTGCGCACTGGCATAAGCGTACGTTTGTAAACGCGATAAGTTGTGATTCGATTCCTACTCGAGGAAATAAAATATTTAATATTTTCAACACCTACAAAATTCGGCGGGAAGTGGGTAACGCAAATGTCTTTATTGGAACCGAGTGGCATAACACTACGTTCCCTGATTCCCTCGGCCTACCCTGCTATGAGCGGGAAATAATTTAAAGCTAAAAAAATGTTACGTCTGCCAAACTCAACCTTTACTAACTTTTTTTTCCATATGTCATCTAAATCACAGTGTATGTGTAACATTTAGTTATTGAATAAATTGTTTATTATTATTATTGAAGAGTAATTAATACGAAACATCATTGGACCTCGCTCCAGTGACCGCGAACACAAAACACTATTAAAACACTGTTGTATAGTGTAAAGAGTTCGTATCACCAATCACCAGGACCTATGCACATATATTTAACATATAATTAAGTAAATATTTCATCTATATATTATATTATTATATATATATTATATTAGCGATTTAAGTTGGATTGAAGTAATTCTTCATTCAATAAAATCTTTACCAGGAACCCCGCATAATTTAAACAGGTCCCAACTTTTAATCCTAATAAACTGTTGGGCTTGTTTTAATTTCTTTTTAATTTTATGCAGTCGGGGTTTTTGTTTTTATAAATATTTTATTTTATTACTCACGATAATAATGATAATAAGTGAAAGATACACCTACTTAACAAAAATTATGTAGGTACTTAGTATAATATCTTATATCATAATGCCGCATCATTTTTTTTTCAGCAACTATACACCCCGCACAATGCAAGGCACAAAAAAGGCACAAAGGCACAAAAAAGGCTCCCAAGTTCCCTCTACCTTAGAGGAAAACAGAAAAACTCAAGATTTTATAATATGTATAATAGGTAATATAAAAAATATAAATTAAATCAGATACCTATTCGAACAAACATTTTAAAAATAAAACAGGCAAAGTCAAACTATATTCTCGTATCAGAATACAAAAAAGAATCAAGCCCAAAAGAATGTTTGAGTCACAGAAAGAGGCAAAACAATACACACGAGTGTGAGCTTTTACAGCGATGCAAATTTACTCACGTTCGTCTCTTAACTTTTTCAAGGTCGGTGCGATATTATGTGGATACTTTTCAAAACTTTCCATCTTCTAATCATTCTTATAAGAAACTTTGCATTTTAGGTAATTTCTTTTGAGGCCGATCGTGGCGCAGCGCCACGAGGTGTGACTGCAAAACGACTGATTGTGGNGTGCGATATTATGTGGATACTTTTCAAAACTTTCCATCTTCTAATCATTCTTATAAGAAACTTTGCATTTTAGGTAATTTCTTTTTATATATGGTAGTTTATATTAAATGCATTTAATTGTCATTTCTAAATTGACGTCCTTTTTATAGAAATGGCAACTTGGTCAAATTTAAATAATCAAAATAGAACTTCCTTTTTTATTTTACTAGAATGCCAAAAAAAATATTCTAAGTAGTTTACCAGTTATTAATGCGAGGAAGAAGGGTATCAAAAAAATTTAACATTACTTTGGAAGTATCAGATGTGATTCGGTTGCCGAATCTATAACTATTCTGAATCGTAGCGGCACAGTGGAACTGCGTCAGCGCTTAAAATAAGCGCTTTAGTTGTGGTTACGATCCCCATCCTCATGAAACTCAACACCGTAACACTTTGTGTTGGTACATAATATACATAGTGAAAAAATTTAAACAATTAATTTCCCCGAAGGGGAATGGAACCTAGGTGAATTTATAGCATTGTACTGCGCCACGACTGACCAACATAAAACATATTGTACATATACGAATATAGGAATTACAAGTCGCCGTCACGTAACATAATAGACGCAACTAGTAAATTATAGACATTGATAATAACTATGACTGCTGTGTGCTCCGTCATAGAGAATGAGTTATATCGTATCGGTATTGCAGTAGGTAGAAGGTTCGCCTTTTACTTTTACAAAAAAAGGTATTAGTAGCTTTGCTTTGCTTTTAAATGTTTTACATATAACCCATGTTTTCAATGTAACGATGGTTGTGGATTCGATCCCAAATTTGAGGAACGAGTAAAATTTATTGTCAAATAAAACGTTTAGTCACGACACGTTAAGTTTTAGTTAGAGGTCAGTCGTGGCGCAGGGTAACAAAGTGTGACTGTAAAACCGACTGGTTATTGGTTCGATCTCCACTCGAGGAGATGAAATATTTACTTAAATTTATATTTCCATTTCTTCGCTTTGGTGGCGAGGACGCACTTTCTCCAGAATTCGGCAGAAAGTGGGGAACGGAGTGTCTTAACACTAGGTTCCCTCTGCCTACCTTGCAGTGTGCGGGATACAGCGTGAAGCTGATTTAAAACGTTTAGTCCACACGACATGTGAAATGTGTATCCCTATATTATATGAATATTATTGCATTTCTAAATGGAAATCATAACCGTGACTTACTATCTTAACGGATATCCTGGTAGTTTTATCAAATGCACTTCGTATACAAAATATTTATGTTTAAATTATCAATTTATTTATTATATAATATTTATTGCTGGCAAAAAAGATTTATGAAGCAGGAGTGCGTGTTAAGAGAGGCAGGAGGAGACCTCGGTTGACCTTCGAAAACTCACCATCGAAGATAATGGAAGGTCAACGTAAAAAGTACCAGGACTCCCCGAGGGCAGGGCAGGACATAGCATTTAGTGCCTCTTTCTCTCTATTTAACCCGCTACAGGGATAAAGCGTGAAGCTAAAAAAACGAAATATTTATTTTTAGAATGAGTATGCATTTTTGAGTAAGTATAATTGGTATTTAAGACAAAAACACGACGTTCTTTATTGCCACTTTTCATTCGCTTTGTTCCCGAAGAGGAAACAAAAAAGGACATTATTGAAAGTAGGGCAAGCGTGGTCTGATTGCTCTCGCCCACAAATGTGTTACGCGTGTAGACTAAACTTTTACAGTACCAACTCGTGTAAAGTTATTTATATGTTGTGTTTAAGGTGTTGTTGTTTGTAACGTGGCACAGTGTTTGTGGAAGGGAGAAGTCTTATATAATCTAGGGGATTATATTATTATAAGCGGAGTGTATCTAATACTAGATTCCTTCTACCATTTTCTATCATGGGAAAACCTTTAAACCTTTTTACAGGTAAATCTCTCAAGTGGGGACTCGAACAGGTTATGTGGACGGACAGGCAGATGAAGGCTGTCCACACTGACCACTAAAATCTTACTACTATATAGCACAGGCCGGGGCTACGGGAGAAGAGGGATTCTTCCATAACTCCGACGGCACCACGGCCTTCGACCTACCTAATATGTTTATATAACTATGAGTCGTGTATGACACGTGAGAAAAACTAAATATAAATACATGTTACATAGAAACGATGAACCGATGTAAGGTAATGATCCCTTCCTTGACAATCCCAAGACTATGGGACACAAAAATATTTATAAAATTCCTGAGATTAGAGCGATCAACTTATCTCTGCACTTACAATCTAATAATAAAATATTATATTATCTAACATTTCATAACAACCAAGTAGTACTTAAGTACGAAGCTATAAAAAGTAATTCGAAAGGAAGTAAGCGTTGCTACAATCCATCACCTAATGCTCTCAAACACGTCGTTAACCTAAAAAACTGGAAACTGCACCGTACGTATGGACTACAGACTGTAGAGTGTGTTGAAACTGAAATAGAAATGCCTATTTTATATTTGTTGGTGTTAGATTAAAAAATTAAGTGAATTTTTATACATGTTTATTTATATATTTTTTATACAAGTTAACATTTTACTATTTCTTTTGAGGCCGTCGCCGTCCTGGCGCAAGAGCACAAGCGTGAGATTGTAGCCCCAACTGTTGTGGGATCCATTCCCAATCGGGGAAATGAAATATTTAATATTTTTATTTCCTCGCTGTGGTAACGGGCGGCGTTGAGTTTCGCCGCTTAACAAGCAATGCTTCAAGAATTACGACGGAAAGTGGGGAACCATAGGTTCTCAGGTTCCGTCTGCCTAGCCTACTTTGCGCAGGATGTTTTATTGGGACGCCCCACTCAAGACGCAATACCTCCGGAATTGGTTCGTTATCCACTCTCCTAGTGTATTAATATAATGTATTAACTGTCCTATGTCCTAAGGGAAAAGGAAAATCTGCCCTGATATGCGGAAAAAAGTATGAAGCTGTTTATTTTACCTAAAATATATTTAATATTTTATTCTATTGCGCTATTTTGTTCCGGCAGCCATTTTAAATTAACAACAACATTGATTATGTATAATTTCATTGTCATTAAAACTGAATTTATGATAAAAATTTCAACTCAATCGGATACTGGGAAGAGAGTTAAAATGAGCTTGTAAGATTTCACATACACTAAAGCATGTGCTTATAGTACATACTAACATGGCCAGCTTATAGGAAAATGACTATTGGTTTATTAAAACAAATAGAAGCCACTTTATCCAAATTAACAAAAAATATATTTTAACAACTTAAAATATTATATGCATTAGAGGTTATAATATATAATTTAAAATTTGTGCAAATACCTTTATTAATTAAAACAGCGAAAAAAATGTAATAAAATCACTCAAGCAATTAATTAATCATCATTAAGAAGCTCATTAAACCGGATATAGTGTGTTTTTAACAAATTAAAAACTTGTAAAAGTTAAAAAGGAATGTTTGAGTAGGTTAAATCTTGAATGTAAAAATTTATTATTCCTCACGTGTTTTACATATCGACCGGACCTCCCGTTATCTGTAGGCAATTTGCAATATAACAGCAAAAACGAGAAATAAGATTATTGGCGAAGAATTAAATTCTTTTCTTTATAGCTTCACGGTGTATCCCGCTTATAAACAAGGTAGGCAGAGGGAACTTGGGTTCTTCACTTTTCGAGATGTGTTGAGTAGCCGAACTCAATACGGCAAAAGTTACAATCCTAAATTTATAATATTATTTATACGATATTGAAACAGATATATATATTTAAACATTATGTTTTCTATCTACAAAAAATAGGAGTCGACAAGTAAAATCAATTTAAAATAAAGTAAATTCTACCAAAATCTACCTGCACAAAATATTAAATTTATGTAGGTTCATAATTACACATTTATTTAGAAAACGGATAAAAATTTGAGCAGTGGGAGATTTGAAACTGTGCCTCTTGGAAACCTTCCAAACGCTCTGTGGAGAAGTAGCGCGGATTCCAATACGTTCATTTCAGCGTTTTTGTCATGTTAAAAGTATTAAATACACCTAGAATAGTAAAATATATAGGTATCTCAAGCAGCAGTCTCTAACAAAATGTATATATAAGACAGTAATTTCAATTACTCGAGAGTTTTGTTCGCAAAATTTAAATGATTGAAATCCCGTGCACAGGAGAAACATGTTATTTCCTTAATTTATTACCAGATAAATATTTTATTGATCGTGACCTCATTCGTGCGTTTATTATATTATAATATATTTGCAGATATTACTAGTGTGTATATGTAGTAAAATTTCTGAATTCTACAACTGTACTGCACGCCACCGAAAGCAGAATTACCCTCACAACTTGGGTTCCTGGTCAGTTCATCTACCCGGTACGCCAGACCATTCTTTCCGTGGACTTACAAATTGTGGAACCACATATGCATCAGATGTGCCAAAGCAAAACTATGATATTGGATTTTTCACGTAGCGAATTAACAAATTCCTTAAAAGCCAGCAACGCATAGATGGTTTCTCTGGTGTTGCCAATGTCATGAACATTGGCAGTGGTAATCATTTAACATCAGGTGACCCGCTCGCTCATTTGCCTGGTCATTATATAAGAGAGAGAAGAGAGAAGAAATGGGAAAAAAACAAAGAGTTGTGTACAATACATGCTAAGGTTGCCGCATGTAGAGTGGGTTACATCGGAGCCTTCCTCGATATCCAAAAAGGGAAAATGAAAATAACATAAAATTAATCATTAGTCCGAATGAGAATCGAACTGGTAACCTTGTTATTACAGTCAGAATGAGGCAGGTCCATTGTACCACGACAGCCTGAAGTTTAGTTTTTATAAAAGTAAATAACATTACAGATTAAAAAAAATAGTTATGTTATAGAATATGGAAAATACATATAATATACACATGTTTACTTATTCGTTCCACTCGTCAAGCCGTCAGTTGTGATTGGCAATTTAAAAGCAATCGATTGCCACGTCCAGTAGGTACCTACGCTAGCGCAGACGGTTTCAGTTTTACTCTCTTTTTTAGCTTCACGCTATATCCCGCATATAGCAGGGTAGGCAGAGGTTACTTAGTATTAATATATTCCGTGTCACACTTTCTGCCCATTTTTTGAGATAGTTGAGTTGAGTGGCGGACCTTAGCGCCACGCTTTATCTTGTTACCTATCTTGTGTCTTTTAGAGCGAGTTAAATTTAAACAGCTCGTTCCTCTTAATGGGGATCGAACCCACAACCGTCGCGTTTACATTCAGACACCGTGCCATTTGCCGCTGCGATATTCATTCGTTGCTACAATCCATCCCGACGTTATTTGCTTTTTAAATTTTAATAATCAATCTGTGAAATTGGTTAAACGATTCAATATTTGCGAATGGATAGATATATAATATATGAACAAGAGGCGGTTCCCGGTCTCGGAATTTCGCTCTTCGAATAATTAAAGAGTAAATAAATTTAAGTAAATTTAAGTAAATATTTCATCTCCTCGAGTGGGGATCGAACCCACAACCAGTCGGTTTTACAGTCACACTTCGTGCCGCTGCGCCACGACTGACCTCAATTTAATTAATTAATTTCTTTAAAATGCTTAAACACAGGCTTGTTTAAGCATTTTAAAGAAATTAATTAACATTCCATAATATATATTTTACGAGAATTTTATGAGAATAAAGAAGAACGTGCTCAGCTGGTTCGGGCACGTCGAGCGAATGAGTGATGAAAGAATGGTAAAAAAGATTTATGATGGAGAAGTGAGCGGTAAGAGAGGTAGGGGGAGACCTCGGTTGACCTTCGAAAACACAGTATCAAAGATACTGGAGGAAGGTCACGTAAAAAGCATGAGGACCCCCCGAAGGGCATGTATGAAGAGGTTGATGACAGTGGACGAGGCGAAAGAGGTATGTCGAGACCGTAGCGTTTGGCGCTCCATTCTCTCTGACTACCCCGCAAGGGATAAAGCGTGAAGCTAAGTTAAGTTAATATATATTTTATATTTGAACCAGTAGTTTAGGATGTTAGAGCATTCAATCAAGCTAATTCTTTAGTTCTATAATATAAATATCGGCATAATGGGCATTTAATAATATCTTACCCGGTCTCTAGAGTCTATGTGAACTTTTCCAGTGTCCAAAAGCTGTTTCAGTTTTTCACAATCGCCGCGCAACGCTGCGAGGTGGAACTGCACATCTGTACGAGATTCTTTCTGTGAACAAAGAACAGAAAAGGTTATAAAAAATATTTTTTTATAGCTTTACTAATATTTTTATAGCTTAAATCCCGCGTATTATAGCTGTGTAGGCCGAGTAGTTCTAGTATTAGACAATCCGTTTCCCACTTAGCACTAAATTTTAACATTTCAAAACATTGCGTGCTGAGGAAGAACTCAACGTCGAGCTTTGTGCAAGTACCAGAGCGGGGAAATGAAAATAATTAATTACTCCGAGTGAGAATCGAATCCACAACCGACGCGTAAACAGTCAGTGCCGCTGTGCCACGACTGCCTCGTAGAAAATTGTTTCATTAAGATTTATTTTAAGGTACATAAATAGAACAGACATATTTTGCTCACAAAATTGTACAGACATATTTTGCTCACAATATTGTACAGACATATTTTGCTCACAATATTGGATAAAATTGGAGACATATTTAATTGAATTCTTCTAAAATCAAAAATATCTCCATTTTATTAGAGATTTGACTTTTGGCATTAACCATTTATAGGAAAAGAAAAAAAAACACATCTTTAATCAATTAAAATTCCGTCATAATCTCTGATTGCCCCTGCGTGTTATCAATCTGCGTGAACTGTTAACTAACTGTATAGAGTTGTAGCTCTGTACAAGTGGAGCTCACGCGAGGAGACCATTTATTTTAAACGCTACAAGCGTATGTAATCTGGGAACGAATGTCAAACTGAAATTCTGTGATAGATGTATTGTAGGCAGCGATTTTTATGGACTTTCTTTGTGGATTATAAAATAAGTTAGAAATCTCGTTTTTTTTTCAATACGGTATGAATTTCGAGAAATCCGCCCTTATTGCTTGCTACCTCATATTCCCCAAGGAACTTTTCTTAATATAATGATGGTAATAAATAAATTTCAAGGTTATCTATTATTTTCACGATATTCACTGTAAAAAGGAATTATCTAATTTTATACATTTTTTGCAAATCAAAAACGGTAGGCAAACAGAAATTGTTGGTAAGCCAATCCGTGGCGCTAACCTATTGCAAAAATTTCGCATGTTACATGGAGAAAGCTGATACGACACTTTGCCAATAAATATAAACATAAATGACGATGGCATATTCAAATTCTATGATTGTATAAATTAATAGTTGGCCTCTATGACGATGCATGCATATAAACAATATGGGTCGTATCCCCTTTGGTATGAGGCATGGAACAAATTAATTAGAACAATTATATAGGCAACTTAAGTAGATTTGTATATGTAGAAAACAAATATTTCAGGCCGATATCTTCAAAGTTATCCATAGAAAAGTGTAAACAGAGTGTTTTAACACTAGGTGCTTTCTAGACACTTTGTTGAGTTGCATGAGACTAGACACGTCTAATACCATTTACAATCATTGTCCGATAAATTTTATTAAAATAAGAAGTTTCATGCTTAATTTTTTGAACGTGCCTCAGATCTAAGAAGAACCGGCGCAGTGATACATCATTCGCATCTTCAATTTACGTTCAATTATAAAGTGATTTATAATTGAACGTGAAATGAAGATGCGAGAGCAAAAATGATGCATTATTTAACTAAAATAAACTACGAAAATAGAAAATATGATATCAGAATGTTACCTAAGTATTACCTAAGTATTTTATTTACTACGATTAGACCATTTACAAAACACGATTACATAGAAATCCAAGTCCTAAAATGGCTTGTTTGTATCGCGTGATATTCACTCTAAGTCTAATAACAGTCGCTCGTCATTCCCTCACGCTATTTCACGGATTTTGGAATCCAGTAAATTTAGTGACAGCGACTGTAAATACGACGGTTGTGGGTTCGATGCCCACTCCATTATAGGATCCTATAGGTCGTATAAGCAGAACGTAAAAATATTACAATAGAATTATCCGATTAGAAAGGTTTTTCAGCAAACAAGAAATTAGTAAAAATAAAAATAGAATGGCTCTAAAAAAATATTTCCTTAAAATGGATAAAACAATTTAAAATACCATTTCTTGTTTGCCTCGTGGTACAGATACACCAGCGTGCGAGCAGTCGCACCAGGTGTGCAGACACCAATTGTAGGTTCAGTTACTACTCGAGGAAATCAAACATTTCATGTTTTATTCAAGAACAAGAAAAAGAAAATATTAAATATTTCATATCTTCGCTCTGGTAACGAGGCAAAGTGGGGGTTGAATTGCGCCACTTAACACGCAACGCCCTGAGAAGTGCGAGTGTCTTAATGGCGTAAAGTGTCTTAACACTACTATGTCCACAATACAGTGAGAAGCTAAAAAACTTATTCTTTCACGATTTTTTTTCGAAATTCTTGCGGCAATGCGCCTTGAGTGGCGTACCTCAACAAAGCATATAGGTATAGGTATGAAAAATATAAAATTTCATAAGTTTAAATAGATACAAAGGCGACGGTGCGTGTCACGGGCATCAGACAGGAAAGGCAATCCGATCATTCCGCACCACGCCGCGTGCCTCTGTGATATTCGCATATTGAGTTTCACGTATCTGTATTCTGTACCATATCCGCGTTTTATAAGGAAATATTGTGTTTATTTTCTTGCGTAAACTAACAATTAGTTGATCATAAATCAAACATATTTAATAATATTTTTCAATAACCGCGTTTTATCTGCAAAAGCGGGAAAATTAAAATATTTACTGTATATATATATAATCTGCCGAGAGGAAATCGAAGTCAAACTGGACGCTGTCCACGAGAGAAATTTTTTTTTTTAGGTTAACGCTGTATCCCGCATAAAACAATATATGGACAAGGAACCTAAAAACCTTGTGTTAAGATACTCCATTCCCATTAACTCACTGTCATTCCCCACTTGACACAGAATTCTTGAGGTATTACATGTTGAGTGGCGGAACTCAACACCGCACCTTGGCTCGTGACCAGAACAAGAAAATTAAAATATTTCAATCGTGAGAAATTTTAATCCAAAGCCATCGTGTGCAACTGTGTTACTTATGCAGTTTATATATTTCATTTAAAAATCACCATATGAAATGCATCAACTTTGTCGTCATCACCATATCAAGGGACATTACATCGATCTACTTAACGGGTAAGTAGTGAGACTAGATTTCTCCTGCCTTTATGTACCATGCTTATTATACTCGATATTTTAATATTTTTCTTTTTAGCTTCACGCTGTATCCCGCACACAGCTGGGTAGGCAGAGGCAACCTGGGAATCCAGTGTCAAGACACTCCGTCTCCATTAAGACACTATCGGCCGAATTCTAGAGGCATTGGAGGTGTTGAAAATATGGAATATTAATAGTGGTTATCGAACTCACAACCTGCCTTGTTTACAGTCACTCGCTCGTGCCCCTGCGACTTTGTATAATTCCTATTAAAATATGTAAATTATTGGAAAGTTGTGATTGACACGCGTGAATAATGTAATGCAACCGTAAAACTAATATTTAACTTTTTCTTCAGAACTTGCGTTATTATTATAATATTATGAAGCTAACTTGGGAATATGTTCAGCAGAGATGGAAGATAAGAGATGCATGTGGAAAGGCGTATTGCTGTCGGTAACAATTCTGTGCCAAGTGGGGTTAGGCATCGAACCCACTACCTGTGCTTACAGCCGCATGGTAGTGCCACCACTTATATGTGTAAGTATTTTTCATTTCTACTTAACTAAAGTTAATACACAAACAAACCAACACAAGGATTTAATGTGACCGAAAGTGGATTTGTAAACTATCGTGGGCGGACAGGACTTTATTTGATTCCAAGTTTTTTAAAAGAAGTCCGTATATTAAAGAAAACATTTATTTATGAGAGAAGCAACTATGAAATGTGTTTGGAAATAAATATATAAAAGAATTTCAGCTTTTTGAAGAAACAAGGAAGTAATATTGTCTATATACATTTATTTTGTAGTTTGAATTTTTATATAGTGGTTGGACTGGCGATTTTCTAGGAATCGTGGCCACCCCAATATAGTCGTGTTGGCAGGGGCACACGCGTGTGACTGTAAACGCAATGGTTGTGGTTTCGATTCTCACTCGAGGGAATGAAATATTTAACATTTTAATTTTCTCGCTCTGATAACAGGACAAAGCGCGGCGTTGATTCTGACACTCAACATGCACTTCCTCAACGATTCGGCGAGAAGTGAGGAACTTAATGTCTGTATACTAGGTTCATTTTAAATACCTGAGCGGGATTTGAACTCATAATTATCACGTTCGGTTAACATCCAATAAAAAATAAATTAACAATTTTTTTGTTTGCTAAATATTCTTTAACAATCTGTTTTTATAGAACAGCTATTGTATACGTAACTTGGTATACATTGCATGTTATTCAGCATTTTGGTGATGAAAAGTGAGGAAGGCATTAAGATAATCTAGAGATAAACACCAGGGTTGCCAAGTTGTACAGCGGAATAAATAATATATATAAATTACAATTACAATTATATATTTGAAGAAATAACGAAAGTGATCAAATATTGCACATGATAATCGCGTTATCGCCTCCTAGTGTTGAGGAAATATTTATAATTGTTTGTGTATTTTTTTATTTTACCGCTGTACTACGTAACGCTGTCACTCGTGTTGTGTGTTGTTTAAGTGGAATGGTTTTCAAACTTGAATGTAGGATTTTCCTTTTTCTGCAAGTTAGCTGCAGTTCAATCATTATCATCATCATTACCATGAAATGACATAAATCTGTCTAAAGAATCTCCATGACGATCGAACGTGTGCTGCTATATATTTTTTTATAAAATACCAAAAATCAATAAAGAATTCAAAGCGCAGGTGATTAAGGATAACGGTGTTGGTTTTCCCCTCACTGTATTCAAATTCTAAATATTCTATACTCAAATAGACTTTCGCAAGCATTGATTGAATCGTCTGATGAACACGTCGCTACTCAGATGGTAGTGAAGGAAGTTTCGGAAGGTATTGTGCTGCGGAGAACCGGTGAAAAACGCAACAGTTGCGTCGGTCCCCAATGAAGTGATTATTTTTATTTACATGATTTGGTAAGACGTAACGCAGCGTTGAGTTCTGCCACTCAAGACTCATTGTCACGGAAAGTGGTTAAGAAGCTAAAAGAAAAAAAGAACACGAAATGACTTAGCTTATTTTATAAAAGTATCACAACAAGAATTTGCATAATTAAGTTAAACAAACTTACATACTTATGATTTTTTTGTAGAAACAATAATTAAAATTAACCGGTATATTTACAGCTCGAGAGTAGGATAAGGCACCCTCAAGAGTTGATAACTGTCATTTCATACGGAACGTGACGTCAGCACGTTACGTATTACGGGACTAAAGAATATGAAGTAGCCATTGTAGGTCACAAATATATCGTGATTTGTGATACCTTCAATGATGAGTCCAACATGCTCTCACATAACCGCTTATTCGATTTTTTGTAAGCACAGGAAACTTTGTGTTAAGAGTTAAGATCGATTTCCCACGCTCCGCTCTATCTTCGAGACATTGCTTGTTGAATGACGGAACTCAACGCAGCGCATTGTCTTATTCCTAGAGGAAAAAAAAATTTATATTTTATTCGTCAGAGTAGTAATCGTACGATCAACCGTCGCATTTACAGTCAAACGAGACACCATAATATAAATAAAAATACCGTAAGAGAATGATTTCTTTTTGCATCTCTGGGAAAAGGAGCATAAAATAAATGAAAAATATAAAAGTATTCCCATTTTTTTTATTCCTTTTTTATTATTTTATACCTAAATGTAATATAATAAATATGTTTTACATATAATACTGATGTTATTGTATGTAAAAATTTACAAGTATGTTGGCATTTTTTATGTAAATAAGATAACGCTTAGTCGTGTTTAGAATAACTAGAGCATATCATACCTTCTTTAACATTACTTTATAGTTTCTTAATAATTACAAAACGTTTACAGCATTACTTAAACTAAAGCAATTTATTTTGCAACATACTAAGAAACTAAATGCTTTATTAGACTTCCGTACCATTTAAGGAAAAACGGAACCCTTATAAGAAATGAAGAAATTCAAACCATATACCTAGATGGACAGTCTTATGAAATTTGGCAGCTAGCATCTGCAGGTAGTACTAGTTTAGGAAAAATCAAAAAATTATATATTTGTGGTTAAATCCTAAAAAATAATAGTCTTAAAAGCAAAATTTGGTGTGAAAACCGCCAGTAGTGAGATATCAGATGAAAGGATTCTGGCTAAGCGTAACCTGAATTTCAGAAAAATGCTAGACCGCAAATTTTTGTACGGAACCTTCAATGGGTGAGCCCGACTCGAGTTTGTCCGGTTTTTTATTATCTTCACGCTGTATCCCACACGTAGCAGGGTAGATAAAGGAAACCTGGGTACATAATGTTAAGTCATTCTACACTTCTACAGAAAAACTAATTATAGCGATATCATATCAGTATTTATTAAACGGCCAAAATTGCAAAAAATATTTCCTTTTTTTACCTTCACTATGTATTTCGCATATAGCAGGATAGGCAAAGAGAACGTTGTTTTTTGACACATTTTTCTCATCTTCGTTAATGGGCGTAGGTATAAGGGGAGCCGTGTGATCCATGCCCACCCCCAGAAATTTTACTTACAAATAAATATAAATATTATAATAATTTAAAAAACATACATTTACATGAATATGTGAAGTGTTGTTCAAAGCTTGGTAACCCCACCCAGAAAATATCTCTTAATACGCTAATATCTATGCCTGCATTTACACACGCTCTGTCTTGGCCCTAGAATTCAGGAAAATGAAAATGGGGAACGGAAGTGTCTTAATGGGAACAGAGTGTCCTAACACTAGCTTCCCAGATCCCCTCTACATACTGTACACGACACAGCGTGCAGGTAAAAAAAATGTAAATTAAAATATCCAACGTAGTATACAAAACTATAAATAAAAGAACTTATCTTTTGAAAAATTCTCTTCTATGTCACATTTTGTATTTTTTTCTGTCAATTTCAACAATGAAAGTTGAAACAGCGATTCAATGATAATTAACAGTTCGTATTGTTTTTCATAATTGGTAATGAATAAATTAATATAGACACTCAATTAACATGTTAATATATTTTTTTCTTTGACGAGTGCGTTCTGCGTACCCATATATGTAGGTACAAAAGTATTCGACATATTTCTCAATAGGTATTTGTATTTTGTACCGGCTATCGTGACTTACTGCGGTTAACGGTCAGGAAAAGTGTGGATTTTTTTATTGTTTATCAAATAGAATAAACAGAGTTAAACATGCGATTGCCAATAATTAAAAAATCCATGAAGTGTCAGTGGTTGCATAAGTAACTACTTTTAGTTGTGGGTTCAAATAGGATTTGGAAAATTAATCTATCTTCCCCTCTCTGGTAAGAAACAAAGCAAACAATGCAGCGCGAGGAGTTTTGCTAGTGAGCAAGCAATCCTGAATTAATTATAGAATGTGGAGAACGAAGTACGAGTATTTTGACACTAGGTGATTTTTGCATACGCAAAAAAAATAAAAATAAAAAAACTAAATTAGGTTCTGGATTTACTGTTGTAGTATTACATTTTGCTGATCCACATAGAGGCTATGTATGCATATGTTGCGGCAGATTGTCGTTGCTAACTTATTATTACATTTCGCTTACGCATACATAGCCCCTACATTGTGGGATAGATACATATACTAATTATGAGAATATACAACATAATTTTATGATATTTTTCTTTAAGGATTTTTTCGTGCCTACATATGTGCAAAGAAGGCAGGTATAATCTTTACAAAAAAAACATTTTTCTAATAATTCAACCAGACCATCATGCGGTGCTGAGTTCCGCCACTCAACACAAAATTTCTCGAGAATTGAATGGAAAGTGAGAAGCAGATATCTTAGCACTAAGTTCCTAGTCAGTAGTGGTTAAAATTTAAAAAAAATGATAAACCAGTATTTTAGCTCACATCTGTCTTCTGTGAATCTCTTTATAGCAGTACTATAGTACATATAATATAATATAGCATGTATCAAATATCAATGTAGTAGGAAGTTGTTGTCATCGGTAATGGCTTCTGTGCCGGAGATTGTGGATTCGATTTCAGCAAGCGGTTTTCCCATAAAAAAAGAAGTAATAAAGAAATGTTATTATATATATGCTTCCTGAAGAACTTAGAAAAATGTCAATATACATATCATTAGACATATTGACATTTTTCTAAGAAGTAATTTAGGAATCCCAAAGTGCTTGTATTTTATAATTTAATAACATTTTTTTGTAACAAAATTTAAAAAATGATTTACACAGATAAAGAACCTAACATCATCCTCCCATCTTCTGTACTATACGTTTTTTTTTTCAGGCAAGCACACATTAACCTAAATATTTCTATAGTAACAATCTGATAAGCACGCGAGATGTGCCCGTGCGGTATTCGTATGACCCAAAAGGGGCGATATCGGTGTCAAAAGTGAACTTTCTCTTGCGTGCAAATATGTTTATAATGTAAAACTCACTGTGTATATGCCATACACTGTTAAAATTGGAAAAAACTATATAACAAAACACGCAGCTGCAAGATAGAAGGAATATAGTGTTAAGACTTTTCCGATAATTTTTGGAGACAAAGCATTTATAAAAAGATAGCATAGATATATAATATTTGTGCTTTGGATCTCCCACATAATATAATAAAACTTTCTTTACGAATATATATATTTTTTTCGTCTTGACGTGTAAAGTTACAGCATAACTGATATATTATTGTTGTCTTTCACGCATACTGTGAAAATAAACGCTAACGTTAAGAGTTGTTACCCCCACAATTCCCCTACTGTAAGTCTTAGAGACCAAAAATGTGGTGTCTCGCCATTTCTGATAAAAAGCAATACAATCACAGTAAAGACAATTTATTAGAAGCCAGTGAAGTACCTAATAAATAATTATTTATTGGTAAGGCCAGGTTAGGAGGCCAGTCGTGGCGCAGGGGCACAAAGTGTGACTGTAAAACCGACTGATTGTGGGTTCGATCCCCACTCAAAGAGATAAAATATTTAATTAAATTTATATTTCGATTTCTTCGCTCTGGTTTTGAGGCAAAGCGCGGCGTTGAGTTCTGCCACTCAACACGCAATGCCTCCAGAATTCGGCAGAAAATGGAGAACGGAGTGTCTTAACACTAGGTTCTCTCCGCCTACCCTGTTGTTTGCGGAATACAGCGTGAAGCTGATAAAAAAAATATTGGGCAAAACGCGGACGACATTGCCTTCATACTTAGATTTCGCAAGAAATAAATTAAAAGTGAAGTTAAAACTGTTTTGTAACTGTCAATGTATGTAAGTACTAACTAGTCACTAGTAAAAGTCAACACAATTCCAAATAAGTAATCCATCAAGGACATCCACGTTGCACATTTGAAAGGATTCCGAATTAAAGTTACTTTATTTTGAATTTAATTATTGTAATAAATCCTAAGAATATTATTTAAAACCGCTGTCTTCTTCCGGTGACTGTGAAACCGACTGGTTGTGGGTTCGATCCCCACTCGAGGAGATGAAATATTTACTTAAATTTATATTCCCATTTCTTCGCTCTGGTGTCGAAGCAAAGCGCTGTGTTGAGTTCTGCCAATAATACGCAATGTCTCCAGATTCGTCAGAAAGTGGGGAACGAAATGTCTTAACACTAGGTTCCCTCTGCCTACCCTGCTGTGTGCGGGATACAGCGTGAAGCTGATTTATTTGATTTATTTATTTATAAAATACAATCCGTTGCTTGAATTTTAATCTATAGAACAGCAGTTGCGTAGTATCAAGATGAGAAAATCCGTTTTTTTCCGTTCGAGTTGGAATTTCAAGTTCCCTTTCGTCGTTTAGTCGCCCCGTTGAGTGCTACCGAACCTACATATATGTCAAATATCAAAATTTCTGTCAGTCACTAAGTAACGGAAGAGTTTTTTTTATATATACTATCTATAAATAGATAACTTATCTAATTAAAGATCAACATAGAAACATGGCGTATCTATAATTAATCGCTGTTACATAAGCTGACCTTTCCTAACCGCGATTACCTAAATGACCGTTACGTGATACAGTCGCGTATTCAGGAACTCAACTATTGTTTTAATAAAATGCTGTGTGAAAGTTATATGATTCATTTTAAGATATATTTAAATATTCTGAGATAAACTATTAAATAACATATCTATAGCGGACTTGTATTTAATTGTACACGAGGTGGTTGTAGGTTCGATCGGGCGATTTATTATTTAAATATTAAAAATGAGTAGGATTATATTCCAACATTTAGGATGTCATCTTTAAAGATTGAGTGGAAAGCGGAGATAAAAAGTAACTAAATTAACAGTTACATTAAAATGACAGAAATCAAATGTTTTTGTCCCTTAACGCCGAAATTGTAAACGAGAACTTTTGGATACAATTTCCACTCAAGAAAATTAATTATTTTCATTTTCTTTCTCTTTGGTAACAATACAAATTTGCAGCATTGAGTTCCGCCACGATGTCTCGGAAATCGGGCGATGAATGGGAAACGGAGGCTAAAAAATTATAGAAAACCGTAGTATAAATATATATTTTAGCGCATAATATCTCTAAATAAAAACCACTTTCTGCTACCCTTACGCAGGTAAATGGCTAGCGAAAATTAAAAACAAGAAAGTTATTTTTAAATAAAAAAAATATGTTTTGATAAACTAATATTTTAGAGATAGATGAGATGAGATATTGTAGAGACAATAAAGGTATAAATATTCAAAACGTAGTGTATGATTTAATCAAACGTCTTAAAGGTCAAATGATTCATTGGAAAGTTGTTATTTCATTTATAGACCACCTATACTTATTATTGGGTCTTCATTTAAATATGAACATTGCTTCCTAGATAGGTGACATAAGACGTGAAGCCGAACAAAATAAGAATATATCGCGTTTTGGTATTTAGATCCCGTAAGTTAAAATTAAAAATCCTTATCTCATATTCGACTGAGAATGGGGAACGGAAGCGTTTTAATGAGAACAAAATGTCTTAACACTAGATTCCCAGGTTCCCTCTGCCTACTTTGCTAATATAAATCCGTATGGGAGGTAGTGGGAATGTCCTTTTCCATATTTCAGCTTTACGCTAAAAGCTAAAAGGAAAATTGAATTTGTACCTATTAAAATTACGTTATACAAGGTAGTAATAAGTTACTACGTCCACTTTTTCCGTCACATGTTAAAAAATATCAAACTTGTATGATTAAAAAATGATTCTACGAAATAATTAATCATCATTGACTCCACGACTGTGATGTGTATTGTCTGACAATATTTAGCTTTTTTGATGTCAAGATCAAAGTTCAGGTCAAGTAGCATTACCTACTAATGAGATATAATATTTAATTAATATAAAAAAAATATTGTCTCCTTTCAACTGTATTACATTAGGTACTGTATGTTAAAAAGATTAAAAGTCGAGAAATATTGTTATTTCAATTAGTGAAAATCAAAAAGTAGAGTTAGAGAGATAGAGTAGTTGGAAGATTTAATTTATTATTGGAGCACATTGACTTTTTTATGTTATGTAAAGAAAAAGCATATAAAGATAGATAGGTGGTGCATGTATATGTTTATTACTAATAAAACCTTTATTAGTAAAAATTACATGTTATTATATTAACAATTTCAGTTTCAATTTAAACCAAAAAAAATAATAATAATAATCAATTTTTTCCACTAAAATCGTACCACACTGTTACCAAAGACGTTACTTCACAACCGTTAGCAGGCCAGCAACAAAGGCTGCGACGGGTTCAACGTCCCTGGGCCCTTGGTTTTTCATCCGTACTGTTGCATAATGCACTATTCGAGCAGTCAAGTATAATTACCGATACCGACAGACAGCTTATGGAGCAGATTGAGTTTGTGCAATCATCAGGTTAACAAATCATCCCATTATGTTTTGTGATTGTGGTATTTAATTATTTATGAGGTTAAACGTTCTATTGTAAAGTTGAGTTGATAATTTAGAGGGAATTGTATTAATTGTGCCAGATTGCGAAGTTTGGTTCTGGATTGTATCATAAAAAATAAAAATAATAAAAAAAAATCAGCTTCACGCTATATCCCGCACACAGCAGGGTAGGTAGAGGGAACCTAGTGTAAGACACTCCATTCCCCATTTTCTGCCGAATTCTGGAGGCATTGCGTGTTAAGTGGCAGAACTCAATGCCGCGCTTTGCCTCGACACCAGAGCGAAGAAAAGGAAATATTTTAAGTAAATATTTCATCTCCTCGCGTGGGGATCGAACCCACAACCAGTCGGTTTTACAGTCATACTTTGTGCCGCTGCGCCACGACTGGCCTCAAATGTTAAATAATTTTATTAAAAATAAGAAGTTAAATGTATATTCCTTTTATTGGTACTTATTGGTACTTTTTGATCTTCGGTAGAATCTAAGCATTTATTTAAGAAAGATAGCCATACAAGCGTCAAAAGTTTTGATTGTATATAAACGTTCAATATTTCATTTTTTTATTTGTGTGTTTTTCTTTTTAATTATTATGTTTGATTCAGATGTTCTTAATAATCATATTAAATTCATGATGTTTTTAAAGTAAATATTTATATTTGCGATGTAATGTAATAATTTAGCAAAATGAAAAATTAAATAAAATCTAAAATAGGTCTTATTAGTAGATATTTTATTACTTTTCCATTCTACGCATCGAGAAAGCAGTTTTAAATACATTTAAATAACGGCAAAACACTAAAGTTACGGGTATATGTACTAGAGATATTTTAGAATACCTTTTTTATAAAAAATTCTAGGGTAAAGTAGGAGTAACATGGTATCCTAATCCTTCTCATTTACACACTGCCGTGCTCCACTTTCCCCATTTTCCGCTGAATTTTGAAAGCATTGCTTTTTGAGTAACGGAAATCCGCATTGTGAACCGTTACCAGATCGACGAAAATGAAAATATTTTACTCTCGCGAGGGAGATTTAAATCCACAACCGTTGTGTTAACAGCCTCACGCGTTTATGCCACTGAGCCACGATAGCCCTAAAATATGTTTTTAATTAAAATTATAATATAAAATAATTCAACATACAACTTTAAATATCCGCATAACAGACAAAAAAGTGTAAGTCATTCGCGATACCGCAAAAACTAAACATAAAAAACGACCTTGACTCGAATACAATTTACGACATTCATCTGATAAGCTTATTTATTTGTTTAGGAAGTCGTTCACGGGGTTTAACCTCGGTTTTTGTACACTTTTACTTTAACTATAATTCCGATATTTAATATATATGCCTTTGTTTTTGTAATGTTTCTTGTTTTAATGTAAATGGAAATGGAATAAATGGAATCTGGGAACCTAGTGTTAAGACACTTCCGTTCTAGTGAAAGGTGGTCCTTCTCCCTAATTCTGTGGGCATTGTGTGTTGAATGGCGGAACTCAACGCCGCTGTTTGCCTCGTCACCAGAGCGAGCAAATGAAAATTTTAGAAATTTCATTTCATATTTTATTGTTACATATATTATTTTTTATTATAATAAATATAAGAGGCCAGTCGTGGCGCAGGGGCACACAGTGTGACTGTAAAATCGACTGGTTGTGGGTTCGATCCCCACTCGAGGAGATGAAATATTTACTTAAATTTATATTTCCATTTCTTCGCTCTGGTGTCGAGGTTAAGCGCGGCGTTGAGTTCTGCCACTCAACACGCAATGCCTCCAGAATTCGGCAGAAAGTGGGGAACGGAGTGTCTTAACACTAGGTTCCCTCTGCCTACCCTGCTGTGTGCGGGATACAGCGTGAAGCTGATTTATTGATTTATTTTTTTTAATATTTTAATAGTGCAATATTATGTATTCTATTTTCCAACTACTACTATCTACACTACAATCGCTATATTAGCATATTATCGTGACAGTAAAATTTAGAGGGCATTAAAATGCGTATGTTGTTTTGCTTTATTTATAACATACTATATCTTAGTGGCACAGTTTTATTAGAAACATATAGAGTTGCACATCCTGGATGTATGAAGGATTCTCGCACTCCTGCTTGCATATAGCAAAATAGGCGAAGGAAACCTAGTGTTAAGACACTGTGTGTTTACTATTTTCCGTCTTACTTCCAAGACTTAACGCCGCGCTTACCAGAGCGGAGAAATTAAAGGTAATTTAAATATAACCTTTCCAGGTAGGCAGAAAAAATCTTCCGCCGAATTCTGGAGGTATTGCGTGTTGAGTGACGCAGAGTTCAATGGCACTCAATAGGAGTACCGAAACTTGTTATGTTATACATACATGTATTGTATTTTCTTCCAAAGCTCTTGCCCTTTGAATATATTTCACTAAAGTATTTAATTTATTCTTAGGTATTTCTATTTATTAAAATAGGCTTTTGTCCACCGTTGCTCCCTAAACAAAATCTATTTAAAATGAATTGAAAATGAAGAAAATGTATGTACCTGAAATATACATATATTTCATTATATGACAGAGACCTTGACTTCTATACCATGTCCTAAATTACTTACTGTATAATAAATACCTAAGACTGTTGGCAAGTAACGTTGCTTCGTTAACTTATACTATAATTATAATTTATTTATGCCGTTCCGTAGTCATTGCAGACTGTTCTTGTTACTGCATTAATAAGCAATATAATATTATTCTTTATTATTATTAAAGAAATCTAGTTCATTTTAAAATAGCTTAAAACTTAACTGTCTTAACCATAACATGTATTTGAGAAGATTCTAATAGTTTTAATAAAAATATGTGTAATAGATATCTACTAGTTTTAGGGTCTCGTCATGAAATTGGAAACTACCACAATTAACGCGAAACTAGCAACTTTCAATCACATTGATGGAAAAAAAAATATATCAGCCTCCCACTGCATCCCTGATATACCATAGTAGATAATGGGAACCTACTGTGAAGACCCTAGTATTTCCATTTTCCGCCCATCTTTCTAAACGACATGTCTCGAAAATTCTTAAATATTGATTTCATAGCGAGGAAATGAAAATAATTCATTGCCTTGAATCGAACCCACAACCGCCGTATTCACAATCAGATGTAGTGACATCGCACCACAACAGCTCCAATATTTATTTGTTTCGGCGACGCACATAAAAGAGCTATCGGCGGAAGTAGTCAAACACGTCCTCTAATAAAACTTGTGTGACTGGAGGCAGTGGGCGGATCATTAGAGCTAATGAGCGTTATTTGGTATCAAAATTAAGTGTTTGTTCACGCACGGTTAGAACGTACAAAAACAAAAAAATATACTGTACTTTCTTATAAGATTTAAATAAAATTACAAGTATTTTCGTGGTTATTATATAAATTTACATATTATATATAATATATTAGCAATTATGCATTTTTAAAGTTAGTATACATTATTATTTTCACGCTTCACGCTGTATCCCGCAAATAGCAGGGTAGGCAGAGGAAACCTGAGAAGCTAGTCTTAAGACACTCCGATCCTATTAATACGCTTCCATAACCTACTTTCCTGCGAATTCTGGCATTGCGTGTTCAGTGACGGAACTCAGCGCCACGCTTTGTCTTGTTACCAGCAAGGAAATCTCTCTCAAATACGAGTTAAAACCACTACAATATTCTTTTATAGCTCATATACTTCTAAGTATAAAAGAGAAATTGCAATACCATCTTTCAACCATAACAGTCTAAAGAATGAGATATTCGTGTCGCGGCAACGTATGTAGGTACAAATACATATGTGTCAAATTCATTAGCCATAAGTTAAACGGTTTTCACAATTTAAAAGGACAAGTGCTGTGTTAGTCAAGACATAGTATTGTTCCAGTTACAAGAAAGATGACGACATCGTGGATTTTTAAAGTTTTATCGGTTCATATTATTTATTTATTTCCTTTTTTTTAGCTGTATAAACACTGTATACCGCATATAGCAAGGTAAGCAAAAGGAGCCTAGTGTTAGGGCACTCTTTCTCCACTTTCCGCTGAATTTTCGAGACGTTGCATACTGAGTGGCGGAACTCAACTCCATTAAGCTTTGTCTTGTTATTAGAGTGAGGGAAAAATTATTAGTATCAAGTCGACGCATTTACAGACACACGCTTTGCCACTGCGCAACGACGGCCTAGTGTTAAGACCTAACGGGACCTAATGTTAAGACACTCCGTTCCCCACTTTCTGCCGAATTCTGGAGGCATTGCGTATTGAGTGGCAGAGTTCAACGCCGCGCTTTGCCTCGACACCAGAGCGAAGAAATGGAAATATAAATTTAAGTAAATATTTCATCTCGAGAGGGGGATCGAACCCACAACCAGTCGGTTTTACAGTCACACTTTGTGCCGCTGCGCCACGACTGGCCTCAAAATAACACACAAAATACAAATTTCAATACTAAATACAAAAAAATTCACATATTCTTTACTATATAACGTAAGTATGAAGGAAGGAAGCGACCTCGACCGTCTTGAATTGTATTTATCACGATAACGGCGCACTCCCATGACTTCGCAACTCACATCAGTTGTGTATTGTTATGACATCTATTGTTTATCACTAAGGTTATAATTTAATTACCTACATTATATATCACTAAGTACATAATCTGTTATATAAAATGTTTAATTTATTATATTTCTTAATAGAAATAATTGAGTAGTGCAGTGCGACTTTTGTGGGTACGATTCCCACTCAGAGGGATGAGTTTTCATTTCTTTGCTTTTGTGACAAGACAAAGCGCGGTGTTGAATTTCGCCACTCAACACATATGTCTCGAAAATTGGCGAAAAGTGAGGAACGGAATGTCTTAAACTAGGTTCAACACTAGGTTTCCTCTGCCTACCCCACTATATATGCGGGATACAGCGTGAAGCTCGCACATACCAGGGTCGTTTTCTGTAAGCAGAGGAAATCTGAGAATCTAGTGCTAAAATACTCCATTCCCATAAAAAACACTTCTGTTCTCCATTTCTCTTATTTGAATTAGTTTTAACAACAAATGTAATATTATTACATACACATATTAAAAGGCGTATAAAAAGCTTCACTTAGGCCACAGAGCTTACGCATTGACTTCCTAGCAACCTACATTTTACAAGTTAACAATTACTCGACGATTTCAATTAACGTTTTAAATAATTTATAAAGGGCTAGAGTTTCTCTTCGTCACCTACTCTTGTACTACCGTTTTCACTTGCGGTTGTATTTTGTTATTTTATTTGACAGATTGAGCTTATTTAAACGTAGTTTTTATAAATGGTTTGACTCACTTTTTATTGTGTAAATAATTTTCATTGTTTGTATTAGAAGAAGAATGAAATAAAGATAAATGCTGTGGAGATGAGATTGCAGGACCGAATCCGCAATAGAGATACACGGAATGGCAGTTATTACCGAGGATGTCACCGTGAGAATGAAGAAGAATTTGCTTTAGGTGGTCTGGGCACATTAAAAGAATGAGTGAAACAAGAATAGCAAAAAACATTTATAAAACAAGAGCTAGTGGCAAGTGAGCTAGCCCTAAGAATAGATGCAAAGAAAATTAAGATATTATACCACAACTACTACAAGGGAGGATTATATGCTTACTATAAAAGAGGATTCAAACCTAAAGTGCCAGTCATGGTTCGTTTTCGATCCGATCTCAACCTGTTAAATATATTGTTATATGAGAAAAAATGAGAAAATTCGTTCCAGTTGAGTTTCGGTTCAATCACGCATATGATAAGAATATTCCCCATACACGAATATGAGATCGGATGGAGAATGAACCGTGACCGGCACTATAGTGTGGATCATCCTTAACTACGCTTTACTGTGATTTATAGATAGAATAAATCGAAATGCACTTATTATATATCTCCAATTACTTAATACTAGCGGTCCACTCGCGGCTTCGCCCGCATGCCACCTATGTTTTTTTTATCAAGCAGTATTTGTCTACAGATCGGTTATATAATTTATACCGTCAATCACGAACAGCTTGTATTTATAATTCCGAGAAAGGGCAAGCATTATGTGGCTGCTTAAGAGGATGACATAGGCGGCAAGGGCGCCCCAATAGATCATTGAATTACATTATCATTTTACATTTTCTCGAAAAGTATAAGTCCAAACTACATGTTATAAAAGCCAAACTCAAAAATTTTCTCCATAGTATTTCACAATGACTTTGGATTGTCAATGCCAGCCTTTTTTTAAAAAACAAAAAAGTCACGCTTAAATATTGTTTGCAGTTGTTCCGTACCTCAAAAGAAAAAAACATGGAACTCCTTATATTGACTATCTAGATCATTTATCTCGGTATCCCTCGATGTTCACAAATTTACTATCCACTTCGAATTAATTTGAATGAAATTCTGTTTTGTTTTATATATTACGAAATTTAAAAAAATGTATAATAATATTTGTAAGGTACTTTGTATTTCATTCTCATATAACTAACTACACATTCGCGGCTTCGTCCGATTGATCATCATATAATTATTGATTTATTAATCTGTATTACTTTTGTTTTTAGGGTACCGTACCTATAAAGGAAAGAAAGAAGGAACCATTATGAGATTAATTTGTTGTCCGTCTGGCTGTCTGTCTGTCTGTCTGTCTGTCAAGAGCCTTTATATCAGGAAAGCTTGGAGATATTGTGTTGAAATTCAAACCATATACTCAGATTTAAGAATCTATGATTTTCTGAAAAAAAAATTGTATTTTTACTGTTAAAAAATACATGGCCGTTTACATCGTAAAAAATATTATTTTAATATATTATATGCACTATCAAGGAAATCAAAATTCTTAGGGTGCTTTCGGTTGACCTAGAATTATGAAATTTGGCAGTTAGCTTCTACAGGTAGTACTAGTTCAAGAAAAAAATCTGAAAACTGTATATTTTTGGTTCAATTCTAAAAAAATATTGCCAAAAAGGGCTAAATTTGGTATCAAAGCCGCTAATTCCGTGGAAGTATGAAATTGAAATGTATTATACCTATATCAAATATCCAGGTCCTTTGGAGCACAGAATAGATACTTCCTATAGAATTTAATTTCGCGGCGAATCCTTCGAAAAGTGAAAAATTATTAATATTTCATAGAAAAAAATCACTACAAACTTATATTTGTGGTTCATAGGTACGGAGCCGTCGGTGGACGAGACCAACTCGCACTCGAACTGTGTTTTAGTAATCAAAAGACAAAGCGCGGCGTTGAGTTCCACCACTCAGCACGCAATGTTTCAAAAATTATGCGCGAATAGAGAACGAAGTGTCTTAACACTACGTTCCTCTTGTCTACTTGCTATACGTGAGATACAGCGTGAAGCGAAAACAAACATACAATACAAATCTAAAGAACGAGTTTAAAGACAGATGCTACAATTGTAGGCGAGATAATTACTTGACTGTGTCTAATTTGCGATAATAAACTTCTAACGCTCCGTTGCGCAACGACCGGTTGCTCTACCTTACTGCATACTATATATATACATAGATGTTGTATGTGTGTTTAGTACAGGTGTTAAATTGTTAAAAGTTATTATACTTATATTTTATTTATTAAAAATACACAGAAACACCCGTTAATTAATATCATTTTAGTTAGTAATTTTTATTTTTATTTGCTTCTCATTTTTTTAAATGTAACGAAACGTAAAGTAACGAATTCAATTCCTGCTAGTCCCAAAGATGAAGCGATTAGTTACGTCCTTATCATAAAATCATTTATTTTTAAATGTATTAACTTGTCGTCGCCCACAACTTTGTTTACGTGGAACTTAAGATGTAAAATGGAAAATCTAATTTTTTCCCTTTCCTGTCTTCTTCGAGAAATTATCTTTTAGGGGAGCGCCTCTACACTTCCTAACCTAACTACATCACAAAACTCTACTTTCCAGCCCAGTTTCCAGCGCGGGCGGAGCGGGGCCATTAAGGACTACGTCGAACTCGCAAGAGTAAACTGAAAACTCATATTGCAACCAAATAATTAGTCGGATGGAAAGGACGGAGCGAGCAGAAAGAAAGGGGATGAACTCGAACAGTTCTAGAGAGCGCAGCAAAGTACAAAATACTCTGTTGGTGGAAATGTGAACCTATTTTATTTAAAAGGAGTCTGTTCCGTCTAAGCGTTACCCGCTCATTTCTCTTTCGCGATGAAGACGGGGTCCATTAGATTCATCTGAACGTCGTCTGTCAGTAACTCAGTGTTATATACATGTACTCAGGTACAAATATTCAGGTTTCACTAATATACTTTTACTATATGACCTGTCTCTCGGCAGTAGCAAAGGTGAGCCAAATAGGTCAACAACTCTTAATGTTAAAGTTCTCATACCTTTGCACTTAGCGATGTTCATGTTCATATTTCACAAGAGAAACAATGATGAGAAAAAATGTGTGTGCTGTATTCCACATACAGCAGCGAATATTGTGAACCTAGTGTTAAGACACTCCGTTCTACACTTTGCGTCCAATTTTCGGAACATTGCGTGATGAGTGACGGAGTTCAACGCGGCGCTTTGTCTTATTTTAGTGTAGTTAGCCGTACAATATAATATTATTGACGATCATACAGGTTTGGATTCCGTGAGATTCAATTTATATTTTTATATAATCAAATTGCAACTGCAGTATTTATAATATTATGTTCATCGTTTTAAATACATAAAATAATCTTTATAATATGGACGAATTTAGATAAAATTTACTTATATATTATTAACATTTCCAAAAAAATTATTTTCAAGAAAATGCGGAAAATAATATATGCTGGAAACAGCGTAAGTAATTTCGAATGCTATAGAACAATAACCCCCTATCTTTTTAAAACCACGTGAACACTGACTTAGTAAACCATCTGTGCAAATGACACTACGATGGAGTACGAAATTATATTGTTTTAGTGTACCTACTCTGTTTTTTTTTCAGCATTACGATTAATGCAAAACAGGGTTGGCAAAGAAAATTTTGTGTCAAAACACTCTTAACTATTTATTCCTTACACTATTCTATCAAAAGTGATCTATATACCTATATAATAATGAGAAAATGAAAATATTATATATTTCATTTCCTCGAGTGGTAATCAAACTTACAATCTGTTGCATTTACAGTGGCACGCTATCAAACTGCGCCACAAATGGCCTGGCTTAGAATCTCCGAAATCCTACGGAAACGGGGAAATAACGAAATTGACGCTATCCCGCAACTCCGTTTGTGTGAACTACAACTTGTATACCTAATAATAAACGGGTACAGTAAGTAGTGTTCATTTTATATTTACTTAGCTACATTATTTGCTTAGCGATGGCACCGAACAACACTTTGTGTTGTAAGAACCATATAAATAGACGCTGCTTATTTACATAACGACCTTTCAAGTGACGTTAATCTATGAATACAGTATATATTTAACTGGTAACGTTCATAAATACAGAAAAAATATATATTTACAAATATTATTAAGCAAAAAGTCTGTTTGGTTGAAAACATCAATCTTAGGAACTTCTGAGATACACTGAGTACTACTGAGATTGAACACTCTAGTAACGAGACAAAACGCGGCGTTGAGATCCGTAACTCAATGGAAAACGGAGTGTCTTAATACTAGTTTCCCAGGTTCCCTGTGCCTACCCTGCTATGTGCGGGATACAGCGTGAAGCTAAAAAAATCTCTAAACATCCTCCAAAGCAAATACAAGTCAACAAAGCAATTAAATAAGATAATGGTCAGAACATGATATCCACTTACTTCCCTCTCGACATAAATCACATCCACCGATTACGCAATTCCCATACAGTAGTGATCGCATCACGTATCTCGTATGCAGAGTTGTAGCCACGTGGCCGTGACCTTGAAAAGGCCTTTGTGATAAATACTACTTAACTTAGCCTTCGGTAGCTTGTCACGATACTGGTTTAATTTCGACGTATCTATGTAAACAAATATGGGTTTTTACCTGTTATTTAATTTTAGCTTCACGCTTTATCCCGCACATAGCAGCGGAGACCGTAGGAACCTGAGAACCATACTGGGTTCTCAAGACCCTTCCGTTCCGCAATTTCCGCCAAATTCTGTAGGCAATGCACGTTGAGTGGCGGAGCTCACCGCCGTGTTTTGTCTCGTTACCAGAGCGAGTAAACAAAAATATATAAAAAATATAATAAAAAAATAATTTCCTCGAGTGAAAATCGAAATCACGACCGAAACGAAACCACAACCTGTCGTGTTTACAGTCATATTCTTCTATCTATTGTGCTCTTGCGCTGTCGATCTTCGTAAGAATGGTTTCTTAATTATTTCATCGCATTTTGTCTTATCCTTCCATGTATTTGTGTAATTATTTTGAATAAGGGTGAGGTTCAAAAAGCTCTATAGACAATTATAGGCCTGACACTCACAGCATTTGCTCAACCTCATTTTTTACTTTAATTAATTTATTTCTAATTCCCTTATTTATTTAAATTTATATTTCCATTTCTTCAGTCTGGTGTCGAGGCAAAGCGCGGCGTTGAATTTCACCAATCAACACGCAATGCCCATAGAATTCGGAGGAAAGCGGGAAACGGAGTGCTTTAACACTCTCTCTCTGCATACTGCTGTTTATTATTTATATATTTAAATGTTTTCTCTTAACTATTTCCAAAAATGTATAATACTAAATATACGCGGTCAAAGAGTTTCATTTAAAATGCGTATCTAATAATTGCGAAATTCAAGATCTTATTACGAAAATTATTTATTCTTTAGAGTGGGACTCAAAACCAGAACCGACGCGTTGACAGTCAGACGCTGTGTCGCTGCACCACGACCTCTACAAGCTTTTTTAAATATCCTTTTATGCGGAAACAGGGTTTTCTATTGATCCAGGGGCCTTCCCGTCGTCGAGCACTTTGAACAAGACCGTGCATTTTACGCTATTGAACATAAAGTAGTATAATGCTTTATAGTGTTGCTATAAAAGTGTACGTGTAAAATCAAAGTATAGTTCCCAGAAGGTCTGAGAACTATATTTTAATTTATTTAAGAGCTATTGATTTTTTTTTGGTTCTGGTAACAAGACACACGCAATGCCTACAGAATTCTGCGGAGAGTGAGGATCGAAAGTATTTTAAAAGGAACGTAATGTCTTAACACTTGATTCTCAGGTTCGCTCTGCCTACCCTACTATGTGCGGGATACAGAGTGAGTGAAAAAAACTAAATTAAAATCAAATTGTTATAGCTCCAGCTCGATCTGTTCACGTGTATAGGTATGTATAGATATTTAATAAGAACATAATCTAAATCAATAACTAACTGTATCTGTCTAGACGCGGCGAGGAGGCTGGGACGTACGTATGTACGTAACTTTGCATATAGCTACGTAAATTAGCGTGGGCGGAATATTTATAGGTGACCTATAACGGTTAAAACATTGATCTGTAGCTGTAGTGTGTTGTATCTAACACGATAATGTACTTTGAATACAAATTTAAATTAAAAGTAAAAAGAATAAAAAACGAAAAGACTTTTTGTTTGTCCTACAGATTTTAGTATAACTTTTAAAAAAAGATCACAACATAGAGAGCTATCATAATCCTAATCTCATTTTTTTCCGTCTATCGCCCTCCACTGCTAAATGTAGATTTTAGAGAGGATCAGGGAGGCCTAATGGAGCGCCACCATCCCGGTCTTGGGCAGCTCGCATTCATTCGCTGCCAGCCAGTGCCGCAGGGATCTAGGTTTATCAGGAGAACTTTTAAGCAAGCGTAGTAGAATACTAATCTTGTCCAAACGCGGTCTTCACTCTGAGGCCATATTTGTAAATCATTCTCAAGTCTGAGATCGATCTTGAGATATCGTTTTCATTCTTAGATATTTAATTTATAAATGAAATTTACATCCCGAGATCGATCTCAGACTTGAGAGCGGTTTGTAAATACGGGCCGACATCGGTACGTCTGGAGATATAGCCACATCGTATATAGGCTTTTAATTAGGAATTTCATAATACGATATAGAAATATATATATATGCGCTTTTAATTATATGAATTGTAAAATGAAGAATGGACTTATTTTCATCCCTGTGCAAAACGTTAACATCAGTAATGTAAGTCATCATCATCTGCACCTATATTCGAGTAGAAGGCAATTCTACCCTTGATCAACTATATATATATATACATTATACATATATCTCAACTGAATAGTTGATAAAAGAATTCTACAATGAAAACTCAACGACTGTCAATTGTCAATGGACGCTTTTTTTGTGTGTAGTAGCTTTTAATTGTAGCCTCGCCCGAATGGGTCAAATTAGAATTACTAACAGTTGTGTCATAAACTTATAGCATATGACACATTCTTTGTGTCCGAAGTACCTCTGACCACAAGTACAGGGGGATTACACCCCGTTCATCGAAACGTGATACAAGACATCCTATAGCCTACCTCGATAAATGGACTGACCAACACAAAAAAAGTAATTCCTAAGATACTACATCCAAGCAAACACTAGCTCTAAGATATATGTATATTGTATGTGTGGCGCATGATTATGAGTTACACGGCAGATTGTGAATTCGTTTCCCGTTCAAGGAAATGAAATGTTTAATATTTTCGTCTCCTCGGTCTGGTAACGAGGCAAAGCGCGGCTTTTGAGTTCCGTCACTCAACACGCAATATCTCAAAACATCAGCGGAAAGTAGGGGAGCGGAAGTATCTTAATGAGAAGACGGAGTGTCTTCACTACTTCGCACTAGGTCCCCAAGCTAGTGCGAAGTAGTGTATATTGTGCTAAGTGCGATACAACCTGAAGCTAAAAAAAGTACTTATTTAGAAAACGTATAAAAATTTGAACGTAGCGGGACTCGAACCCGCGCCTCCTGGAAACCGACCGATTTTTCTTTCCTAAGTGTGGAATAATACTTTAAAAAATGTTTAAAAAATACTAAAAAAGTAGTTTTGTTACGTCTTTGAGCGTGTGGTGTGGAAGTATGTTTTTAATTCATAATATCAATGCGATACAGACTGTAGTTCAAGATTAAGAAACGGCATTGATCAAAATTGTTTTTTTAATGCCAAAGTCAAAACAAATTTCATTTTATCGCCATCTACCGTAGACGTTTAGGCTAAGTTCAAAGTATCAACTAAGACTTAGAGGTTTGATTCTTATTTGGGGGAATGAATCATTTTCATTTTCTCGATTTCTTCAGTTCTGGTAACGAGACAAAGCGCAGCGTTGAGCTTCGCCACTCAACAAGCAAAATCTCGGACACTGTACAAAAAGTGAGGATCGAAGCTTTATTAGTCATGACAGCTTTACACTTTTTCCGTCATAGTACGCAAAGGGTTTTTTATTAACTATTTTTTTTAGCTTCACGCTGTATCTTGCACATAACAGGGTATGCAGAGGTAACCTGAAAACAGGGTTTAATAATTAAATTTAGGGACTTAATTAACTTTAACTGGGGGCATCACCTGTTACGAAACGAAAATACTAAATATTTGATTTCCTCGACACCACTAGCCCCAGTAGTATTAGTAATAGTATTTTTCATAATCCATTCCTAAAATCCACACAGATAAATCCAGAGTATAAAACTAGTAATATAGACACAATATGAAGTTTGCAGATTGCACGGTTCACTGACTGATACATAAACTGGTTGAGAACAGGTCCGCCTGCTGCTATAAATGGAAGCCACCTTTATAATCGTTTATACGTTATTTTCAATTTTAAATCTTACCTGCTTCATTTTATATATTTTTTAAATCATTTTATTATGCCAAGTGTAGCAGGGGCAAAAGCGTAAACGCGAGTTCGATTCCCACTCGGGGAAATGAAATATTTAATATTTTTAAAATTTAAGTTTATCACTCGATCAATCTCACTTAAATAATATTTGTTTTAATGAGAAATTGACAAAGAAATTCAAATAAATAATTTAAAATTTACTTAATAAGTCAATTGACTTATTAAGTAAATTTTATCGTAAATTTACGATAAAATATGAAATACGATACGATTAACGTAAGTCCATTGACTAATTATGTATTACAATGTAAATCTGTAAGTAAAATTCTATTAAATTAGTATTTTTAGCTTCTTTAAGGTAGACAGAGGAAAGCTAGTGTTAAGATACTCCATTTCCCACACACCATCCCATTTTAAGTTGAGTGACGGAACTTAACGCCATGTGCTGCCTTACTAGAGCGAAAAAATTAAAATAATTCATTCCTCCGAAAGGGAATCGAACCCATAACCATCGCGTTTACGTATCTAAATACGTTAATGCGACGGTTGTGAGTTCGATAGCAATGGTTGTGGATTTGACTAATTTTTTACTCATATTTTTTTATAATTACATAGTACCAACTATTTTAATTATATTAATCAATAAAAAACTTCTGGGTACTAAATATGGATTTTCCCTTATATCTTACATTATTCAATATAATCAGGTCTCAAGCATTATGCATTATTTTAGGAAGTTTTAAATTAAAGTATGACTTCCAGTTATGAGTTTAATATAATAATTATCAATATTGTAACTGTTTTTTTTAAACATTTTTAAAGTGTTATTCCACACTTAGGAAAGAAAAATACTTATTTAGAAAACATATAAAAATTTGAACATAGCACCGCTATGTTCAATTTTTTATATGTTTTCTAAATAAGTATTGTTACTGTTTGTTTTTAAGTTTTTATTTAAACATTTTTGTAAAGATACCTAATAAAAAAAAACACTTTCAGCCGATGAGTAAAATTTGTCTTTAAAATATTTTACTATAATACACATAGCCCATTTGTTTTTTGTGAGAAGTATTAAGCAATAGTCAAGATTTCAAAAAGAGTATGTTAAAAAATAATTCCAATAAGACTGAATACAATTGAATATAAGTCTAGTGAAATAAGTTTATTATATGAAATTATATTTCAAAAAAAATGTCCAATTGCACATATAAAATAATCATATAAAAAGTATATGGTTCAAATTAATTTAATATTTGTATTATTTTGCTATCTTAGGAAAACAACTAACTTTTTAGACATTGTAAATGGACTTCAAAAGGTTGCGGGTTTGAGTCCGCTACATACATTCCTATTTTTATACATTTTCAAATATTTTCTTTTCCTTACTATAAATATTCTAAGGAAATTATATTGTATATAAGTGAATGAAGAAATGAAAATATTAGATATAATATTTTAAGAAATTAATATGCCAAAATTGTTACTTTATATAATAAAATATTAAATTAATTAAACAAAAACACAATGTACACTTAATTAAAATTATCTCAAGATATTAAGACAAATTATTTTATTCACAAGCAAATTTTATAAACGCAAACATTTTAAAAGTCCAAAAAAAACAATACCTCAAACCAATTCAAGGTGACATTTTTTCATCTTTAAAAGTAAACAAAGTTATGTAATTGAAAATAATTATAGCTTTAGAATTGTCCCACGTGTTTGCATAATTAATTAACGCAAATTCATGAAGTGCGAAAAATATTAAAGCATCCTTATGAAGACATAACAGGATACTGGTACTAAAAATGTACTAAATTGTACGTATTTCATGTTATTATCTTAAATTATAAATGCACGTGGTAAATTGACTGACATATTTAAAATTACTAGCGGTAATGAAAACGCTGTCTCACAAATCTACCCACACATAAAATATTTAATTAATAATTAAAATATAATACTCACTTTTAGTGACATCTTAGATATATATCGAATAATTTACAACACGATGTAACACACAAACATTGTCCAATTACAATATTTTCAGCACAGCAAAAATATTTGTTTACACAATATTATTTTTATATCACTGATTATGTAATTTTGATTTAGAAACAACGTTAAAAGACGTTCTGTATTTTTATTGTCGCGTCGCGATCGAAGCTCCTCGAATATTTGATTGGTGAATTGATAAATAGAAATACGAGCGCACGGCGCAAGTCCCATCGGTTTATAATTTTTTCCCTCGTTCCGTTGTGAATTGAGATAGCGGATTTTAAAATGACATCTAGTGTTAGGTGTTGCCATATAATGCAAATTAAAAAAAAGCAAATATTAGTTTCATATTTTTTATTGTTTTTCTTATATTAGTATTAGTATTTAATAGCTTTAAGTGTTTCATAATTGATGTTTTTCTTTATTTTATAATCTATTTATCATTGTTTTGCTGTATTCTTCATAACTAACGGCATCTGTATTTGATATATATTTAGTTCTGCTGCTCTAGCATAGATGGCTCTTTTAAATAAAATATAATTTAAGCGTAGTAAAGTAATAGTTACGAAGATTAAAACTTTTCATTAAATAAGATTAAATTTAATAGCGATTTTATTTGCATATTGTGTTTTCCATAAGAAAACAAAAATTACATAAGAGAATCAAAAATATTCTTTTATACATAAATATTTCGAATAAAAGAACATATCCTAATATAAAAATTATTTATTTTAAATTTCTTCCAATAAAACAATAAAGAAAAAAATAATTTAAACACTATTATTATCCTTCATTAAGTGTCTTTTGACGGTTTCCAATGCTGATTTCGCGTCGAACTTGTCCTGATGCGCGCTCGTGTAGTGCGAGCGGAGCTGGGTTGCCAAGTTAGTTTGGAAAGGACAGGTTTTACATGTGTAGAGAAAAAGGCCCTGGTGACGGCCGCTACGAAGAACATGTTTTCGAAGATTTTCCTAAAAATATATTAGGAAAATTAATGCAAATAATAATGAAATGTTCTAACCGTCGTATTTATTTTAAATGTATAATTTTAATAAGTAAATACTTATGGAATAAATAATTGTTATAATAAATTCTCTTGATTGTCTTTAATAATTATAGTTAAAAATGATAAGTCTAAACTTCTGCTTAATAGCTATAGTAAATTTCCATCGTAATAAAAATTTAACTTATTACGAAGGCTGAATGTCATCATACAGTAGTCATTATAAAATATATTAATTATTATTTTTTTAAACGTTGATAAAAAATAGCAACAATATATACAGTCTGTAACAGCATATTGCTACATAGGTTAGGTACCTATGTAGCATAATGTTTTAGCAGTAAAACTAAATACATACATAATGGTTAATCATAACCATCCTTTTCGATTCGCCGTAGTCGGGTAAGAATGTATAAATTGTTATAAGAAACAGTATTTAATAAACATTAAAAGAATGTTATAGGAGTAAAATATTTATACAAAACATATTAAATATCTTTTTCGTATGTAAAACCTATAATTTGGTTTTAAAAGTACGTATTTTAACCTGACATTTTGACTATTTTATACTAAGTTCATGATAACTGGTAACAATAATATACAGTCCGGTTATCGAGTCGTGGCCGATCTGAAATTAACTGCAAATTTCATTTTACGATTTTTTTTACGTCTGATACATATTTTTTTACAAAGTGCGAAAGTTCAACAGTTAAGGGTGTCCAAGACTCGTTAACCGTACTGTACTAGTAGATTTTTAATAATATTTGCATTACGCATTCAGTAACCGTCAGTGAAAAAAATAAAGAAAAAACCATACACAATAACAATTAACTAAAAGATAATTGCATAAAACTTTTATTACTGACCAAACTGCCGCAAGTAAAAGGGCAATGGGGGCAGGCGTACGGCTTGACTCCTTTATGGCACAGCAGGTGTCGCTTCATGTGGCTCGCCTGTTCAGTCTTGAACTGGCAAGATGGACATTCATAGTTCTTTATTTTATCACCGTGTGTGCGACGGTGTCTGAAATTATAAGAAATTGTTTATTAGAGCCGTATTTTTATGTATTTTCTGTAATAATAAATAATTTCTATTAGATATTCTATTAAGTTAAGGTATTTCCATTTATTGTATGTGCTTAAAACTATTTTAATTTTGATAAGTTCTTACTTCGTTAAGTAATTTATAGTTAATTGAAAGTTTTGAAATGAATATCCATGTTATGATATTTTAAAAGTAACTTTGCAATTTAATATTAAATATTATATTAATATTTTTTCATATATTTTAAAGTAAATAAGTGCTGTCATCTGTTAAGACAATTACAAAAACTTATCATACGTTCATAACCAAGTTCCAAGTAATATCTTAAAATAGTAACAGATGTCGCTATAAAGTTAACAGCAAGAATTAACTCGCTCTGGTAATGAGACAAAGCGTGGCGTTGTATTCCGACACTCAACACGCAATTCTACCAGGAGTGGGCGAAAAGTAGGAAACAGAAGTGTCTTAACGGGAAAGGAATATCTTAACCTTAGGTGTAGGATACAGAGTGAAGCTATCTTGGTAATATATACATAACATATATTTTTTGGTTCCATCCTAGAACCAAGAAAAATTTTAAAAAAAATTGGGTTTAGGTAATCTTATGCTATGCACTCCACGCTTCTATTACAGACGTAGGAATTTTTTTTCACGATTTTATTTTTATTATTATTTTATTTTATTATTATTTACATTTGTTTAATTATTTTGATACAAAATCGTATAAAAAATAAATAGAAACGAGTCTTATAATGTTACACAGAAACCTACGAAAACTCAATACGAAATAAATTATTATTTAGAAATTATTTGTAAACAGTATTGACAATTTTATTAATTATTTTAATATCAAATCATGCGTAAAAAGTATAATCTACATTTATTATGAACTATAGTGTTATATTAAGCAATCATTCGTGCATGATATGGCAGCACTGGCGCGCTGAATACCACTTTCCGCCATGTTGTATTTTAAAATTTTAAAATTTCGGTCATTATTGACAATTTGAATTATTTAATATCTCTGTTTATAAAATTGTATTGAAAAAAATATTATTGTTTGTTGTAACAATTACATCTTTATTTATAGTTATTATGTGAAAAAAAAACAATAAAAAATTACTGACTTGACTTGCAATCGTAACTTTAAGTAAGTAATGAGTAGTGTCAATAGATTCCAAATTAATATTTTTTAATTTTTTTTTATATTAATTAATACTATAAACGTAAGTTTTAAAACTTAAATCTTTAATGAAAACTATTTATTTAGAATTCGAAATTTGGGGTAAAATACGTAAATATTTTTATAAACATAAAAATAATTTTATAATTTATTTATTAGGCTTTTATATTCAAATAAAATATAAAAATAACATATTTGTTGTAAATTATTTAAAAGTTTTTGCAATTGCAACACTAATGGCTGATCACTTACAACACTGACAACTTAGGTGTTGATGTCAAAAGATTTAAAGTTTTATTATTGAATATTGCGTTGTTTGTATTTTGCTCTTTTATCGGTTAACTTATTTTGTTCTGACTCTAGTGTGTTATTCGGACTTTAATAGTGCTGCTTCTCTCATTACTTGGCTATCCTACCTACCTGGTTGACACCGACTTCGGTTTAAGAACTGCTATGTACGATATTTAGCCATAGCGATGACGAAAATGTCGAAATACCCACGTTCTAACTAAGTCAGTTTTTATTGACTCATAGGTAACCAGAATGTTCTGACCAGATCCCCTTAGACGTATATCGTAATATATTACGGAGATGTAATTTATGCATTCAAAAACAAGGAGGACACTTTGAAAAAAAAAATCTAGCCATCTATTAAATAAGTGGACTAATGAAACGATAAATGTGTGTGTGTGTAAAGTGTATTCTTAAGTGTTGTCTTGATTTAACATCACTTCGCCGCCGGTAGCTACATATAAGTACCTACACTAGAAGCTGCGACTCGATTTTTTGAATGAGGCGTCTGCGACGTTGCTGGTATGACAGGTAAGTGTGTGTTTACGTCATTTTTGACAAACGGCGTTTTATTTTAAAACGATAGTTTGTTATTTATTTTGTTTCATAAAATCACTTTTTTATTTTTGGAAAAAAAATGTATTAGGCTCTTATAGATTAGTTAAAACTGTGGTTTCACTTAAAGTGGTGCTGACACTTTCACCCTGTTTATCTATACAAAACAAATTAATCCGATGTTTCAAATTTCAAAATCGGTGAACTATGTTATCGTCGCTAAGCTTACTCATGGACTAGGTTCGACTCTTTCGTACTTACCTATTGAGCTGCGCGGTACTAGAGGCGATATAGGAACACTGCTCGTACNAATTATTTAATATCTTTGTTTATAAAATTGTATTGAAAAAAATATTATTGTTTGTTGTACCAATTACATCTTTATTTATAGCTATTATGTATGTAAAAAAAAAACAATAAAAAATTACTGACTTGACTTGCAATCGTAACTTTAAGTAAGTAAGTAATGAGTAGTGTCAATAGATTCCAAATGAATATTTTTTAATTTTTTTTTGTATTAATTAATACTATAAACGTAATTTTTAAAATTTAAATCTTTAATGAAAACTATTTATTTAGAATTCGAAATTTGGGGTAAAATACGTAAATATTTTTATAAACATAAAAATAATTTTATAATTTATTTATTAGGCTTTTATATTCAAATAAAATATAAAAATAACATATTTGTTGTAAATTATTTAAAAGTTTTTGCAATTGCAACACTGACGGCTGATCACTTACAACACTGACAAATTAGGTGTTGATGTCAAAAGATTTAAAGTTTTATTATTGAATATTGCGTTGTTTGTATTTTGCTTTTTTATCGGTTAACTTATTTTGTTCTGACTCTAGTGTGTTATTCGGACTTTAATAGTGCTGCTGCTCTCATTACTTGGCTATCCTACCTACCTGATTGACAACGACTTCGGTCTAAGAACTGCTACGTACGATATTTAGACATAACGATGACGAAAATGTCGAAATACCCACGTTCTAACTAAGTCAGTTTTTATTGACGGCAATTTAAATGCTACGAAATTTTTAAAACTTCATAGGTAACCAGAATATCTCAACCAGAGTCTCTTAGACGTATATCGTAATATATTACGGAGATGCAATTTATGCATTCAAAAACAAGGAGGACACTTTGAAAAAAAATCTAGCTATCTAATAAATAAGTGGACTAATGAAACGATAAATGTGAGTGTGTGTAAAGTGTATTCCTAAGTGTTGCGTTGATTTAACGTCACTTCGCCGCCGTTAGCTACATACAAGTACCTACGCTAGAGGCTGCGACTTGATTTTTTGAATGAGGCGTTTGCGACGTTGCTGCTATGACAGGTAAGTGTGTTTACGCTATTTTTGACAAACGGCATTTTATTTTAAAACGATACTTTATTATTTATTTTGTTTCATAAAATCACTTTTTCATTTTTGGAAAAATGTATTAGGCTTTTATAGATTAGATAAAACTGTGGTTTCATTTAAAGTGGTGCTGATACTTTTACCCTGTTTATCTATACAAAACAAATTAATCCGATTTTTCAAATTTCAAAATCGGTGAACTATGTTATCGTCACTAAGCCTACTCATGAACTAGGTTCGACTCTTTCGTACTTACCTATTGAGCTGCGCGGTACTAGATGCGATATAGGAACACTGCTCGTACGGGCACCTTCTCTCATCAGAAATACAATTTGTTGAATGATGGGCCAATGTAAGTCTGAAAAATAATAATAAATAGGATTTAAAATAATTCTGAGGTTAGTCGTGGCGCAAGTGCAGAGGTAAACGCGACCGGCTGTAGGTTGGCGGAATATGGGGATCGGAAGGGTCTTAATGGAAACGGAGTATGTTAACACTAGGTTCCCAGGTTACCTCTCCCTTCCCAGCTACGTGTGGGACACAATATGAAACTTAGTAAGGTCACACTAATAAGATATCTGAGACGTGGCACAAGGGCACAAAGTGCGACTGTAAGCGCGACTGGTTGTGGGTTCGATCCCCACTCGAGGAAATGAAATATTTAGTTCAATTTACATTTCCATTTTTTCGCGTTGAGTTCCGCCACTCAATACGCAATGCCTCCAGAATTCGGTCGAAAGTGAAGAATAGAGTGTAGACTAGAGTGTTCCCTCTGCCTAGCCTGCTGTGTGCGGGATACAACTTGAAGCTGATTTAAATATTTTATTGATTTATCAAGATATCTAGATGGTGAATATAGTATTTTAGCACTATGGTTCTCTTTGTCTACCTAAAAACGCTGTATATAGGTAAATATAATAAAATATCTAGGCCAGGTGAAGCAAGTAGCCTTACAGTATCTCCATCACTTCGTCGTGGAATATATCATAAATATGCTTAATTTCCCAATAACAGCTGGACTCAAGAATTCCGCCGCTCACTAGAACGTTATGAGATAGATATCGGTAGTTCCTTTCAATTAGGTGGCGTGATGTTTTAGTTGCTTCTGTTAGGTTAGTCCACCTGTGTGTTTTATATAAGGCTTAGCTATAGAAGGATTTTTTTATATATTTACAGAAAAAAATAATGTTTAGACTGAATAAATTTTTACTGCGGCTTTGCACGTGATCGCTAATGATAATAACTAAGGCCCGTATATAATATATATATATCTCTCTCAAGTCTGAATTAGATCTTGAGATGCGGTTGTCATTTATAAATTATATCTCTATATATGAAAACGGCATCTGAAGATCGTTCTCGAACTCGGAAAAAACAATTTGAGTGTTGCCTTGGCCAATTAAGTCTTGAGAAGACATTTAAAAAAAATATGACCATAGTTTTTAATAATAAAATATCTAAGTATAAGAGATGAAGATAATATGTTTAGTATAATACAATGTTTGAGGATTCGATCCCAATTCGAGGGAGTTAATTATTTCCACTTCCCTGTTCCGGCGTTAAGTTCCGCCGCTCAACCCATTGACGATAATCGGAAAAATCTATGTGGCAAATATGGAATACATTGACAACACTTCCCTAAATAAAACAAAAACAAATCTTTATATGAGAAAAAAAGACCATGTATTCCCAAGTTAAGCAAGATCTAATCCAAAACAGAAATTACAAACTTCATTTTAAGGAAGATATTATTCCTAATGTTAGAAGCCATTGACGCTTTGCATCCTGCAGTCCACGCTGCACACTGCACACTGCACAGTGCACAGGCGGAGTGCATTAATACCTACAACGAGGCCATAACGCATAAGATATTGCATAAGTTGCATCATCAGGGGCTAGAATGTCCCTACAGCGGTCGAGATACGTTCCAAGTTCTGTAATAGCGCGGTGTTGAGTTGATTCATACCCGCGTGGGTACTTGCTGGCGCTCTGCGGTCTTAACCGCGGTCGCCGTAGTCATTGTAATCATCTTTTCTTTGGTTATGGGAAATTATGTAGAGTAAGGTGAAGAAATGTTTAATTAAAGTGATGATTAAAAGAATATTTAAGGCTGTCCTGGTGCAAAGGCACTAGCGTGACGCTGGGTTCTATTCCCATTCGATGTAATGAAATATTTAATATTTTTATTTTTTCGCTCTGTTGACCAGGCAAAGTTGCGATGAGCTTCGCAATGCCTCAAAAAATAAACTCAACACGCAATGCCTCAAAAAATTTAGCGGAAAGTAAAGAAATGAAAAGAAGCTGTAAAAAAATTAAAATAACAATAAGTATTATTGAAATTGAATGAGCATATTTTGGAGTGTTTCGTATCCAATTATCTTTATATGTTCTAAATATCACGTTCATACAGCGTTTCAAATTGTATGTTAGTGTGGTAAAATTGTAACATATTTTTAAAGTTTTAGAAAATTTACTTCTATGGTTTGTATATTTTTAAGGCTATTGCTGTTCATGACGTTGTTGCTGAACGTAGTGTCCTTCATAGAACGCCGACTTGGCTATACAAAAATATAATCACCCAATAACTTTGAAAAGGATCAGGGAACGAGAGTGTTAGGTCACTCACCTCTTAATCACCACCCAAATAAGTGGCTATCAAACAGACATGTAAAAATAAAAAAAAATGATTTGTCACAACGGCGTCAAGTGAAGACGAAGTTTAATTGAGATTTACGCGACATGACACATTATGATCTTTGTGGACGGTGAATATAACCGGGCTGATTGCTGAATAAATTTAAGTCTAAGCTTCGATCCGTCAAAACATAAGTGTTCGTGATGCTTGCCAGTAATAAATTTAGCGTTATCTTGAATTATATTGAGGAATTTCTTTATAGCGTACATTTATTTTATAGTTTAATGCTGTCAGAGGCAGGGAGAATCTGTGGTAGAGTCCACTTTCCGCACAATTTTTCACACATTGCGAGTTAAGGGTGCGGAACTTACCACCGCACTTCGACTACCAGAGCAGTAAATTGAATATATTATAAAATATAATCATTTCTCTGAGTGGGGTTCGACCTCAGAACCATCATTATTATAGTCAGATGCGCCACCCACTGCGACACGACGGCTTCTCGATTACATATAAAAACTCTGCAAATAATATGTATACCTAATGAAAAGGGTCAAATCACACACCAAAATTATTTTGACAGGATCAACCCTAAAAAACGTCTAATAAATATCTGATTTAGCACTCGAAACCAACATGTGTAAACGTTATAAAGTTACGATCGAATCGAGATCCGGCGTACTTCAGTTGTGAGTTTCGTGCCTCACTTTCTTCTATAATAGATAAAACTGTCGACAGCAAAGTAGTATCAAAGAGTTGAATGTCAAATTATGAATGTTTCCTCATGTTCTGAGGGATTTGTCGCGACGCGCATCCGCTGACACGCGCGGAGTCAGTGGATGCGGTTTATTTTGGTACACGCTGTACTGTACTGTACACGCTCTATGTAATATGACTGTCTTACTAACGAGGTTGATGGCCCGCATTCTGAATTATTGGAATGAATCGTGTTTTTGCAATAAGTACTTTTTTGGATTCACGCTTTATCCCGCATACGGCAGTAGGCAATAGAATCTCGTATTGAGACACTATGTTACCCCATGATACATGATATTGTGTGTAGAGTAGCGAAACTCAACGTTATGCCGTACTTTGCTTTTTAGCAGAACGAGGAAATGAAAAGAATGCATTCTACTTAGTCGAATTCGAACTTACAATCGTCACGTTTATAATCTGACGTTGTGCCGCTGTGCCATGATAGTTTCATATGTTGTAAAAGTCTAGTAGTCGGACTGACTGGCTTAATTTGCTTTTTTAGTCTTCAGACTGTATTTGCTCAGGGCATAATTGTGACAAAAATAAAATAAAAATAAGGCCATTCTTCGATAAACAACTGTAGCATTTTTTTTAACATTTAAAAGTGCTATTGTGTTACAACTTATTTATATTGTTAGCGGCAGGAGGCGCGGGTTCGAGTCCCGCTACGTTCAAATTTTTATACGTTTTCTAAATAAGTATATAGCAAAATTTATTAATTTTTTCCTTGTAAATCAGATTGAGATTTATAGATTTCTCTTAATATGATACTTTTATACTAATATTAAAAAGCTGAATAATTTGTTTGGTTTTCAATATTCTCAGACAATATTGTATAAATTAAATGTGAAAAATATTTTTGTGGTGTATAGTCCATTTTTCGTGGAAGTTTATAAGGTATATTACATCATATTAATAACTATTAATGATTTCCATTTCCGCAAGTTCAAATTAGTAATATCATCAGCTTCACGATGTATCCCTCACACTGCAGGGAGGCAGAGGGAACCTAGTGTTAAGACACTCCGTCCCCCACTTTTTGCCGAATTCTGGAGGCATTGCGTGTTGAGTGGCAGAACTCAACGTCGCGCTTGTCCTCGATACCAGAGCGAAGAAATGGAAATATAAATTTAAGTAAATATTTAGTCTCCTCGAGAGGGGATCAAACTCACAACCAGTCGGTTTTACAATCACACTTTGTGCCCCTGCGCCACGACTGGCCATTTGTAATATATAAAAAGAAAAAAAAAATGAAAATGAAACTCACCTGTCACCAAACGTCTTCTTACATTTGTTACACTTAAGCGTCTCCTCCGCCATTTTAATAAGAGCTGCATCAATCGAAGACAACTTCGGTCTATCCAAGTTCCCATGCTCCATCTTACAATGGTTAGCTAAGCTGGACTGCCTCGTGAAGTTGGCACCGCATGTAGAACAAACGAAAGGTCTTTCGAACGTATGTTGCCTTAAATGAAGTCGTAAGGAAGCTTTCTTGAAGTTCTTGGCGCATATAGGGCATGAATACTTCTGTATAGATTTGGCTTTCCCACATCTTTGGTCTACTATAGGTTCTGTGTGAAGAACCTCGTGGAAAAAACATTCCGCCTGAGAGTCTGTGGTGAATAAACATTGACTGCAGTTCCACAAGATTGATGAGTGGATGGGTTCGTTCTTATGGAACTGGCAAGCGTTGTCTCGAATGTGACGGGAAACTTCTTGTGGAAATATAAAGGCTTTGCCGCATTTTGGACATCTGAAAATTTATAAATACTATTAATAGTCGTAGCTTCGTTTATTATAATATTTTAGTAAAATTTTAGGACAATTTTTTTTATCTTGAATTTAGTTATGAACATATAGCTTACAACTTTCGCTGATTCATTGTTTTGGTTATGTATTTGACTATTGAAAAATAATTAATTTAATTTCATTTATTACATAAAAAAGTACATAATACTACTTAAATAACATATTAATATTATCTTACTTTTTTCTTATGTCCGGGTGTAATCTTCGTATATGATCTTTGAGTTCGAGAATATTCTTCAATACAACTTTATCTGTACAATACGGACATTTCTTACTTAAATCTTTTGTAATGTTTCCTCTTTCATGAAGTATCTCCTTTCTTCTGATCCTGTGCTCTGAAGTTTGTCGATGACGTTTAGCTTCTTCGGAAGATGCAAAAGTTTTAGAGCATACCAGACAGAAAAACGCCTTTTGTTTGTGTTTAGATTTCAAATGAGCTGCCAAAGTAACTGATGATTTGAATTTAAATTTACAATATTGACATCTATGTAGCTCTTGATAATTATCAGTGGCCGTGTACGCGAAATCATGACCTGTTTTTAGGCAATGTTGCTTAATCTCCATATTATATCGAAATTCTTGTGAACACGTTTCGCATCGTAAGACTGTTTTTTTTCGTATAATGATCGGCATAGATCTATTTATTACAGCTACTACTTCACTGTGCTCGGAGCTGGACATATGATTAAGCATGTCTTGTGAAGTTTCACATTCAGATTTACAAAAGGAACACCAGTACCTTCCATCCATTGCAGATGTAACTCGCTCATGCTCTTCAGAAAACCAATGTTGAAAGAAGTTTGGTAGCCAATTAGTATAAAATTTGCATGGACTGCATTGAAAAGGTGCTTGGTGAACTATGGCATCCATATTATCAAGAATAAATTGTTGATAAACGTCGCTTTTAATATCAGCTGCTTTTCGAAAATGATAGTGAGATATGAGATGCTTTCCTATTAAGTGCATTCGGACACGTGACTTACAACCAGAACATTGTATAAAATATGATTTTCTTTTCCTTTTCTTTTTTTTAACTTTTATATTTGTTTTAGATTCCAATTTTTGTCTCTTTCGCGGTGTTTGTGAAACTGATTCATTTACAAATAAATTGGGCCGTGTCACTCTTTTCTCAGTTATGTTTCTTATTGGTTCTAAGTGCCCTGAAAACTCTAATTCATGTTCCGGTAAAACCTTTCGCATATGTAAGTTAGACATGAGATGTTTATCATAAATAGCTCTTGACCCTAGTCGGCGATTACACGGCCCACACCAATACTGCACGGATCCTTTTGATTGAATTGTAGTTTGCATTATTTGTGTTTTCTCATTAGCTCCTGGAACCCATTTACCCTTAGTATGTCCAGGGGGTGGGGCGTCATAATCATAATCACGGTCAAGTTGGTCCTGATCTTCCCACTCATCGCGTTCTGGAGATGCGGGTCGCCACTTACCTCCTGTATGAGTCGGTGGCGGTTTCCATTTTCCGCCATGTGGCACTTCATCTTCTTCCTCATCATCATCTGAATCATCTGATTCTTCTGAATCGTCGTCTCCCTTAAAATCATTGAACGTCTCTATATTGTAAGATGTACTTGGAATATCTTTTTTTACAGAACCACTAATACTTGCGACAGCATTAATTAATTTTGTCTGATTATCTTCATTGCTACCAATCCTTAGACTATGGCCACCTATCCAATCTTCTCCTCTTAAATTAGTTTCAATAGGACTCATACGCGGAAGATGTGATGTTGAAGAAACAGTCAAAACGCTCTTCTTTTCTATATTGGCTAAATTCGTTTTGGATATTGGAGTAGGTGGTGTCAGACGTGAAAGGGAAGATTTTTTGACACTACTTTGCAATTCTAATGATTGAAAAAATACATCTGCGCCAAGACTATACGTTGGTTCCAATGGATCGATGGGCGGAAGATCAGCCTTGACCTCATTCTTTCTTTTGCCACGGGCCTGCTTCCTATGTTTAATATAGTTATCGAGACCAATGATAGTGGCATTGCACTTGATGCAAAGGTGGCTATCATCGTCGTCGTCGTGTGGCGACAGCATCTGAAATTAGAGCATAAATCTTAAGTCTGGAAGTTGCCGAAAAGATTGATAGTTCGGGTGGAGTGGGGTGGTGACATCGTCGCGGGGTGGAAATAACTCGTTAATCGCGTGGTGGTTTGATATTAAGCGGTGACGTCTCGGAGCTTGTCAGCAAACTGGGGCATTAAATACGCTTCCATTGCGAATTATTCAACTGAAATACATAGTAGTTTCGTGATGATCGATAATATATGCAAGTCACTACGGTCTCATTACCGAGAAACTTTGTTTCGCCATAACCTGGCATTTGCATAAGGCTATCTATCACTCCATTAGCGTTAGTTCAAAGACTAAGTTTAATAGGAATGTGATTTGCTGGTAGAGGCTAGGGAATAAATAAACGGGACTGCAGTATGGCCGTTAATATTAAAAAGGGGGGTTGATTGTAGAATGCGGTGGTGAAAGGGTGTTTTTTGGTGGTGACGCGTCGTGAAGGACAAGTCGCAGGTACGAATCGGCGGGTCATTAATAATGCCGTTCACCTGTCCGCAGTCAGACCACCTCGCCGCTCTACTAGTCTACTAGACTTTCACGACGTCGTACGGGAATTAGATCGGAAATTGATTTATACTCGATTGCATTTACAATTTTACAATCGAATACATAAACTTTGGTTAATGTACGCCTGATATAGAACTGACGGCGGCTAATTTAAAGACCACTTGCTTATGCAGCAATGATTTACACAATATGCAACGTTTTTTTTAAATTATTGTATATAAAGTCAGAATAACATTTAAGTAAGGCGTTGAATCCGTTACTCTGTGGAAAGTGGGGAACCGAGTGTTCTAATACTAGGATCCCAGGTTCCCTGTGCCTACCCTGCTATGTGCGGGTATATATAATACATAAAATAATATTCTTTTTCTTTTTAACCTGAACATAGCAGGGTAGGCATTGGGAACCAGAGAACCTAATGTTAAGACACTTCACATTCCGAGTTTAATATTTTCTCGTTTGCCTCGGTTCCAGAGAGAGGAAATTAAAATATTGAATATTTTATTCTCCAAAGTGGAAATCGTACCCAGAGCCGTCGCGTTCATAGTCAGATATTGTAATACTGCGCCTCGATGGCCTCTAATAACTTAACCATTACAATTTATATATAATATAAATATATTTTAATAAAATAAAAATTCGAGTTCAACTCGACAATCCATAGTACAAGTGACACGTATCAATCGTCCCCGCGCCGACTGACACGAGCCACCGTCTGAGTCTGACAAACAGTTGACAGCGACTGACAAATGATAACGCTGTCAGTCATGACTTTTGTTATTTAACCTCGACAACGTCGACGTTAAGAATGAAATGTTACGGATCGTTTTAAAATGAATATTTTGCTGTTTTCTTTTTTATTATAGCAATTCTAGTTGAGTTTTTTAAATGTTGGAGTTTTGTAGTGAATTAATCTGGTGAATTTAGAGACACCATATATATTGAGGGGATTTTAGGTTCGAATCTGATTATGGTAATTTCATATGGAACACTATTTTTTTTACTATTTTCTTAATGGAGATAAATAAAAAATAAATCAGCTTCACGCTGTATCCCGCACACATCAGGGTAGGCAGAGGAAAACTCCGTTCCCCATTTTCTGCCGAATTCTGGAGGCATTGCATGTTGAGTGGCAGAACTCAATGCCGCGCTTTGCCTCGACAAGAATTAATGGAGATACAGACATATATTATAAATAAAATCGACACGATCGTGTAAAGATAAAGAACTGTGTTCCTCGAAAATAATTCATTCCCTGTAAAGGGAATCGATCCCATAATCGATGAACAATCAAAATGAAGCTGCTGCGCCACGCTTGCTTGCGAAAAGTTTGCGATCATCGCCCAACATACCATATCCAGCCATAATTTCGAAGATATCATAATCATATTATATAAATGTAATTATATCTTTTCTTATATTATGTAAGTATGACATAAGTAGGGTCATCTAAATAATCAATCATCCTCTCGTAGACCAAGAGACATTAACTGTCACTTGACGCGTTTCACTCGCTGCTGTCATATTAACGTTTAAAAAAATCTTTAAATTATTTGTCTGTCAACACCAGCGATTGTTTTTTTTTTATAATAGTTTCTTTTTTTACTTCTATTAATACATTTTCCGCACTGCACTATGAATTTAAGTTAAAAAGGATCTAACAAGTCATAGCAATCTCCCCTTTCTGATGGAACTAAACGCTGCATTTTCACTCAAAAATGATGTAAATTGAAATATTCTTACACAAATAGATTTCCGCAAGTTACACTTACAATTTAGATGCTATATTAACTAATTGAGGCCAGTCGTGGCGCAGGGTCACAAAGTGAAAAATACACTTGGGAGTTTCTTTTAGCTCTAATATAGCAAGATGTATCTGCTTGTAAGTGTTTGTTACACCTAGTTTTAGTTCCATGTACTATGTATCTTTTTTGTATGTAGTGATGTAAGCAAACGTTAGTGGATCAATAAATAAATAAATTAGAAGAGCTGGCAAGGAACTCAACATTTGCTCTTAGCAATACAAGAGTTACATTCTTTTAGCTTCCCTCTGCATTCCGCACACAGCGGGGCGGGCTGAGGTAACCTGGTGTTAAGTCACTATTCCCATTAAAACATCTCCGTTTCTCACTTTCCACCAAATAATGAAAAACTAAATGCCGCGCTTTGCCTCGTTACCAGAGCGAGGAAATTAAAATATAAAATATTTTAGTTTCGTAAGTGGTAATTGAACCCACAATCTGTCGCTCTTACAGTCGTATGCTTGCGCCCCTATACCGCGCTTGGTCTTTAATAATACTTTTTTTTTTAATGAAAAAATATAACAAAATTTCAACTAATAGCAAATTAAATATTGACACAGCTTGTACTTGGGTGGTCAAATAGAAAAAAACTAAAAAGTTTGTTATGCTATGACACATGACAATTTCTAAATTTCGTAGACCACTCTGACTACATATTGGTTACATCGAAATGATTAACGTGATGTAATAAAGACAAGACTTGAACAATTGCTCAATTCGAACCATTATTCCAGTTCCCGATATCAATGAGCTTAACCAATCAAAATCTTCAGCTATATAATTTTGGTATAAATACCTACACCACCTAATCCATTCACTTCTCCCCAAGAAAAGAAATGCGTTATTAATTCGAATTCGCTCTCCTTGCAGACGTCCCATTAAGGACCAGCAATCACAGTACCAAATGTCTGTATATAAAATGAAGTACCTAGGTACAATTAGCTAAATTAAATCCTTCTATACAAACAACATGTTAGTTCAGTTTAGGGTTCATCTTACCTAAAACAAAGTAAGACAAATAAGACAAGTTAATCCTAGAATCCTTGTGTGTATGTATGTATGGGTATGTATATATATGTATGTGTATCTATGTATGTGTGTGTGACGTCCGTCAGTCACGTGTCCGCTGGACGGTTTCCACTCCACGGTGGATGTCGGATTCGGTATTTTGTACTTTTTTAAGTAAATGCGACATATAAGGTATTTCTTTATAAAGTTTAGATTAGTTTCAAACCACGCAATAAAAAGGGACTTAATGTCCCCTGTTTCAATTTCAATTGTTTGAAAGAGAATGCAAACGATTTCTATTAAATCATGTAATAAAATTACTACTAGACACATAAAAGAGCATAAAACATTAGTACGTCATAGGCAACACCATATTTTTTGGAATATTACATTAAAAATAAATCATCCAAACTCAGCCATTTTTAAAGAAATACCATACATTTATAATAAAACATACATACATTTCAATAAAATAAAACAATAATCAACTAAAAGTAACGAATCGAGACAAGTCCGCGTCGTGAAAGGCTGTCGCCCTAATAACGGCGTCGACATCGATCCGTCCCGCCGTCACCTTCGCAAGTATTACCGACTTTTTAAACTTGCCATGTATTTAGAGACTTTTTAAATTGAAATAATAATGCAGAAACAACAGAGAAAATGTATATTATTCTAGTTTTTACTAATAATGTGTAATAATTATATTCCGATTGTAAAGTCAACGGCTTCAAGCAAGGCAAGCGGCTTCGATTCTCATTTGGGAAAGTCAATTAAGTTAATTTCCTCGCTCTGGTAAACCAGACAAAGCGCGGTGTTTAGTTTCACTACGCAACAGACAACAAATGTATCGACATGTGGGCGGAGAATGAAGAATGAAGTTTTACTGTTATTACTAGGTTTCCTCTGCCACATGCTACATACAGCGTTTTGATAAAAAAAATATATTAATCGCGATGGTCGCGTTTTTTTTATTAATTAGAATGACTATATTCAAATTATTTCTTTTGTTAAGTCATGACGTTTCTTTAGGTAAGGAAGGATATTTTATAAGCAATTTATCTAAAATAAATTAGAAATAGAGTAAGGAGTTTCAGCACTAGATTTTCTTTGTCTGTCAGGATACGTGCGAGAAATGTAATTTGAAACAATATTTTTTGTATTAGACAGTATACGCAGAATAATACTAATAAAAGTACAAAAAGCAGCGTTGAATTCCGCCACTCAACATTGTGGTCTCGAATATTGCGCAGACGTCGTGTTTTAACATTTTGCATGCGAATTGTCAAAATATTGTCCTTTGTCTACAGTAAACCGTTCAGTTAAGAAATTCTGGGACTCACCGCGTTTGGTTTTGTTACACCAAGTGGGAATCGAACCCACAACCGTCCCGTATATAGTCAATCACTGTGCCTATAACGGCCTCTTAATTAAACTTATATTTCACATAAACCTATTTTGAATAATACCAATAAACAAGATGTCTGTCTAGATGTAAGCGATGTTATGGTGAATTAAGACATCGCCTTTTTAGTACCGCAATTAGCGACGAGTACATCGCACAGTTAGGTCGTTATGGAACTGAATATTCATACATACATATGTATATTGCTTTGATATTGCTAGTTATGATGTAGATTGAACTGTGTAATAGGTGCGCCACGATGGTTGTCGGTTCGAATTTCACTCACGAAATTTAAATTTAAACTTGTTTCTTCGCGATTTCGTCTGGTAAATACGTCTTTTCTTTTCTCACAAGGCCAAAGTGCGGAAATGACTCAGTTACTTAACAATCTGTCTTGAAAATTTTTCGGAAGGTCCTAAAGGTGGTAATCATAATGGACCTCATCGTAGCACAGTATGTATTTATTCCTGCACACACCCTGTTTTTGATTTTGGTTACCTTAACAGGATGCATTTATATTTAAAAATATTTCCCTGGTCGTGTGAAACATAGGATCTATAACATTGGGTTTTTTAATATTATAATTCCACTAGCGGTCCACTCGCGGCTTCGCCCGCACACCAACTATGATTTTTTTATTATACTGCATTTGGGAACAGTTCACAATTGACTATATGATTCATACATTCAATTCTCGCGCGGAGGGCGCCCCCCGCGGGACTCGAGCCTAAGTTTGCGACCGTAAACAGTGCGTCGAATTATTTTAATTTTACATTATCACGAAAAGTATACGTCCAAATTACATGCTATAAAAGCCGAAGCTTATCATCATAAAATTTCCTTGATGATGGAGTAATTTTCGCTTGTAAGTTTCAATATCCATGTCACATAAAAGTCGGTGAAATATCATTTGCAATTATCAAATAATTTTAAGCACAAAATGCCTTATTGTGTCTTATTTATAAGAGATAGATATACAGTGTCCCAGTGTTTCTTAAGAACTAATAACATAGATTATTTTCGTCATACAATGTACTGACATATTTTACTATGTTTGCAACGCACGCGTTCAAATCAATTCGATGGCGTTCATTATTATTTATTATATTGTTATTTAACACTAATTCAGACTAGTACGTAATATTATATAGCCGCTGCACTCCTGGAGAATGCAGCTTTCATACACACCCTTCCGCTTTAATATAGATAGATATTAAGCTGAGTGAAAACTGAAAAGTGAAAAACCGAGTATTGGACTTATTACTAGGGAATCTACCTTCCTCGTATGAGCACGCACGCAATTTGAGGATATTCAAACATTTACAAATAAAAACATGCGACCATTTCAGACCAAAAGTACTACTAGACAATCAACCTAAGGGTTTACCTACCTCCACATAAAAACACTCACAGGGTTNGAAATATCATCTTGTTTCATTCGGCGATCTCCGTGTTCCCACTATCCGGAACCTATAGTGTACAGGGCGTCAGCGGCTCGTTCGCTCGAGATCCGCCCGTCCGGTACAAAAAACATGCGACCATTACAAACCAAAAGTACTATTAGACAATCAACCTAAGGGTTTACCTACCTCCACATAAAAACACTCACAGGGTTACGTTGCAATACCTATAGGCACCTACCCACACACAGTACCTACCTATGCAAGCTGCATTGAAATTTTTCCCGGCTATAAATCCAACGCCACGCCTGAATCTAATGGGAATTATAATTGATTCCCACCCAACTAGCCCGATCGATGCAACTTGAAGTTATTCATTTTGATACGACATGATTTGTTTTAGACGCCGCGCCGTATCGCGAAGCGGTGAACTGTATACGTGATGGTTGTAGGTTTGATCTCGCTTGGGGCTGGTTAAGTTCAAAGTATTCCCATTTTTCCGTTCAGGTAGCCAAAATGCTGTTGTGAGTTCAGCCATTACTGGAGGGAAGACGCAATGTTTTGGAAATTGGACGGAAAATGGGTAACGAGGTATCCCTAATCTGTCCTGCTATATGTGGGATAAAGAGCGGGATATATATGCGGGGTGTATCGATGCCACGTTGATTCAAACGTCGCTAAATATATACTATCATTTGTAGGTACATCATATCAGAAAGCTCATAGTCAAGCTCAAAATCATATCATCGACTTAAAGTGTAAATCTGTTAAATCTGTTTTTCCTCGTTATGTCTTCGTACATTTTTATGCCATAGGAAAGTGTACAAAAAATACGAAATACGACTTTTTTTTATATATAAAAATCCATTTTCGAAATTGTAAAAACCTTCCGATATTAGGTATATGCTATATTTATAATTTTTTTTAAATGTTTTTTGTGTCTCTTAAGAATTCGCTTAATAGGCTGTTGCAGGTTTACACTCTAAGCCTACCATATATTATGTACAACTCATAGTTTTCATTTGACCATGCGGGCGAAGCCACAAGGAACAGTTAGTCCAATATTATTAAAGACAGTTCTTAAATAATATATGTACAATGTTCATATATTATACATATACTATGCTAGATATATTTATATTTAGGTATATTTACTATAATTTGCATATGTTTATCGCTTTTGAAGCTTAATAAAGATAATGCTTCGACTTCATCAATCTTTCGTAGTGTGTCAACTGTCAACGACTGGACGACGGACAGTGTATGGATCCCGTGGGATTTAAAACTGACATACAGTCATTATGTATTATATATTATAGTATATACATTTTTTTTCGTATGTATGCTGAACATAGCAGAGTAGGCAGTGGGAACCTAGTGTTAAGACACTCCATCTCTATTAAGACACTTTACCTATACACCATTTACTGGCGAATTGTGAAGGCATTGCGTGTCGAGTGGCGGAAATAAACTCCACTCTTTGCCTCATTAGCAGAGTGAGGTAATGAAAATATTAAATATTTAATTTCCTAGAGTGGGAATTACATCCACAACCTGGCGCGCTTACAGTTCCACGCACCCCTGTACCCCTGTGGCCTCTTTAAATCAAGTTATTAAGTAACAGTTTAAAATAATAATTAAAAAAAAACAGAGTCAACAGTCTTTTTTAACAGAACAAACACATTTCAAAGGCGAATTTAATGAGAACTAACTCGATATGTTTACAAGTAGGAAATCCAAGGTTCCTTCAACTGTGTCCCAATTCCATCTTCAGACAAGCTCTATGGTACAATACATTGTGTTGTCATTTAATCTACAGCCAAATTTCGTGATGAAACATCTATTAAAATTGCGTTTAACTCAGTTTCTTAGATTTTATTTTGTTACAAAGTTACCCGACACGTTTTTATAAGCGTGTTAAGAAAGGGATTTTCCATGTGAATTAAAGTCCATATAAATAAAGATGGCTGTAAGGACAATTTTTTTAAAATAAAATAAAAAATCACCTTCACAGTGTATTCCAAATACAGCACAGAATAGACAGAGGGAACCTAGTATGGTCAGTTCCCCACTTTCCGCCAAATTCTGGAGACACTGAATGGCGGAACTGATTTTCACCTCGACACTAGAGCGAAGAAATATAAATACAAATTTAAATAAATATTTAATTTTCTCGAGTGTCGATTGAACCCACAACCAGTTGCGTTTACATGCACATTTTGTTTCCATACGCTACGACTGGGCTCAAAATTTGTTATATTATAATCATTTGAAATTAGTATAACTCATATTTTGAACGATAAAAGACCAAAACGGACGGACGGATGGCCAAAATTAAACACGATACATTATTCAAAAGTTGGAACTAAAAGAAATCCTTCCAGCAATTATTCATTGCATCTAACAATAACTTGTTCCATTACGTTATACCCTGAAGCTCATATACATATATAAAGCAGTATTTACTTACAACTTGATTAATTACAATGCTCAACCTGAAATTGAGATATAACTCTACACAAAACTTAAAACTCAATAGATGATTAAATAACCACAGGAAGTCCTCATCCTGCCCAATAACTCTCTCGGACTTGTCCAACTTAATAGTTTTTATCCTGCGATACGATAAATATATCTTGTCGTTAACTTATCTATGAATATTGAAGTAGACTTCTAAATAAACGTTTACCCTTTAAAACTATTTAAAATCTTAATTTCTTAATAATAAGATGTAAAATCCTGAACAGAGGAAACAACATCAATTTCAACAAATCCGTGTCAAGATTACCAAAAGAAAATAAAAAGTAAAAACTAAATATTATAATATAAATAACCTGTTCCACATTATTTATTGGTAAGCCAGTGAGCTCTTAACGATGACGAATAAGAGGTACGTTTGTAAAAAGCCCTTTACTTTTGACGCACAATATATTCGTGCGCGCGCGTTATAAAGAACTCGGCGGGGTGCGCAGGCGCAGCGACGCGATTGGCCCGCCAAATGATCGTTTCTGGTGTCCAGACGTGGAATAATGATGGCTACAACTAAACCAATGACGGATAGGCGTGTTTCTCAACCTATTGTATGAGAGGTTTCAACGTATAGATCGCTAAGTCTGATTGGTACCGAAAACGTATGAAGATGATGCCTTTTTTTTGGTTAATTGTTGTATACAAATAACTTATGTGTCAAGATTCTAATTTAGTTGTTAAATTATTGATATATGAGTTGGTCCATTTTTGGAGGAGTGAAGAGTAATTGTTAAATTACTAGAAAGTTTAATTTTATTCAAGGTTCCTTAAAAGTAAATTTTATTTATATGATTTAAATGAATAAAATGAACTGTTATTTGTTATAAACTCAATCAATTTAAGTTTTTATATAGTGCATAGTATATAGCAATAAAAGCAAGCAAATTTTACTTTTCAAGACAGACAGAAATAAAATATTGATTATTTACACCAATTTCCAATTTTAACCCATAAATATTTTATTAATACATGTATGTATGTCCTTTATTAATTAATTAATTAATTAATTTAATTAATTAATTAATATAGCAACCTTAATGTCCTTTATTATAGCAACATATAATAATATGCAGATTAAACATTCACAACAAACACTCATAGATTATAATAAACATTTAACTGACATAAATAATTCCTTTTATACAGACTTCAAATCATTTAAGCATCTGTGGAGCCACACACAGCCATACCAATCAATAATAGTATAGCAAATCTATCAAAATCACAAGGTGAGCTTAGAAAGCTATACCATTGCGAAAGCACGTCCGCAACAACTACAACTTATTATAAACTGGTATACACTGAAATGAAATATAACTTAACATTTATATACAATATAATCTAACAGGTAGATCTTGAAATGAATCGCCGTAAGCGATCTTGTTCCTGAGTTATGCGCTGTGTAGAGTCAATCATACGATGCGACGCGACGTCCAATGGGTGGAGGCACCGTAATAATGTATATATTATATTATGTTGACGCCAGTCGTGGCGCAGGGGTACAAGTTGTACATTCGAATCCCGTTCGAGGAAAATTATATTAATTTAACATTTCCATATCCTCGCTATGGCAAGGAGGCAGAACGCGGCGTTGAGTTCCGTCACTCAACACGGAATGCTCGAGGCAATTGGAATTTGGCGGAAAGTAGGGAACGGAGTGTCTTAACACTAGGCTCCCAGGTTCTCTTGGCCTCTATAATATAGCGTGAAGTTCATATATTTATATTTTTGGTTGTAATAATATTTAGTGTTGTAAGCCAGTGAAGGAATGTCCCACAGACGGTAGGGCGCTGTATAAATCACGAGTGGCACAATAACTCGAAGATTCAATAAAACATAAATCTTTTCAGACGGCGACGCTAATGGAGTTGAAACTCGCGCTCTAGCTTGAGCTTCAGCTTTTGCCCGCGATTATAGCTGGCTACTTTATTTTTTTATGGTATTATTTTTAAATATATATAAATATTAAATTGTCATTAATATAATATTTTGCTTCACGCTGTATTTCTATCGGGATAGTCAGGGAGAACTAGTCTATACTCTCTACATCTTTAGCCTCGTCCAATGACATCAACCTCTTCATATGTGTCTAATAATCGATGACATTATATTATATTTTTAAAAGTAAATATTCACTGCAAACATATAAAACTTTAACGAAAAAAGACAAAGCACGTCGCGCAGCGTTGGGTTCCACAAATCAACATACAATGAAATTTGGATGGAGTGTTAAAGCTAAGCTAAAAGTTTGGAGTAGGTTGAAAGGAAAATTGATTTATTTTTACAAATTAGGTACCTCTAATAAATATATTAATATTATTTGTATCCAAAACAATACATATAAATAATTAATTAAGTACGAAATTTATTCATATAAAATTACCGGTTTTTAAACCATATTAGTAGTATACTGTAATAGGTGACGCCACTGGTCACACTAAAGAAAAACAATATAACAAGAATCGCTCATTCGGTGCAACAATGACGTATTTCCACTTTTATATTGTAGGAGATTTTGTAAATAGTCTTTCCGCATACATTGACATAATATTTACTACAAATGAACGATATTAAACATAGGCCGTCGTGGTGCAGTAGTTTAATTCCTGATCGTGGAACGTATTATTTTCATTTCCTTGCTCTTGTAAAAAGAGAAACAAAGCACGGCGTTGAGTTTCGCCCCTCAATGTTTTGAAAATTGAGGGAAAATCGAAAGTAAAAACACTGTTTTCTTTGCTTACCCTGCGACATGCAAGACAATATTTTTTTTTTCATTTCATGAAAAAAGACAAGGCAAACGATTGTATGAAAATATGAAAACAAAAAAATACAATGAATTCAAGTAACTACATTTAAATATATTTTTACAATTTTTTTTCTGAAAGAAAAAAAAACATAATAAGATTCTAATAGTATAGTAAAATAAAAAATTAAAACAAAAAAGTGTTCTAGCAGAGCGTGGTTTCGATCCACGGACCTCTGGGTTATGGGCCCAGCACGCTTCCACTGCGCCACTCTGCTCTTGACGCATCATGCGAAATTCATCATAGATTAATACAAAATATTATTTTATCAATTTACTGATAAATTTCGTTTTGTACGTACAGTATTATAATCAACAATAAAATAAAACTGATAACAATAAATCCAATTTATATCCATAATATCTAACAATAAGTCAGTAAGTTAATATATGTATAGTGCATATGAATATTCCAAATTAAATTCCAAAACTTACGTAATAATTACATAATTAACTTGATAATTTGCGTCGTTGAGTTCCGCCACTCAACATCAACACCTCGAGCACTCGACTTAAACTGGGGAACAAAAGTGTCTTAAAGAGAACGAAGTGTCTTAACACTAAGTTTTTAGATTCCCTCAACATACCTGTGAAGTGAAGCTAAAAAACTCACATATTTTCCATCTAAAAAAAATTACTAAAAAACATCGACTTAGATGGATTAAGCCATACCATAGTGGAAAAGCCAATAAAATAAAAAGCCCGACGATATTGTTGGCACGACGCGTTATTAGCTGGCAAATTGAAAATTGAGTGGTGGTGATTGGCAAGGGAATTAGCTAGGCTGTATTTGTGAAGACTCACCGGTTAGGGTAATAGGGCTACGTGTGACGCTAATCCATCATTTTTTTAATGGTAAGGGAATATTTATTGTGTTTTTTTTTCTTCCTAATTTGAAAGTATTTTCTCGTCTGTATAGATAGGAGTAAGCTTTGCTTATATGGATTTACGTAACATGAAATGAAAAATCTCGCAATGGCGCAAGTGTGTGTTTCTGTTAATGTAATAGATTGTGAACGGAAGTGTCTTAATGGGAATGGAATGTCTTAACTCTGGATGCCCAGGTTCCCTCTATTTGCCCTACCGTGCGAGGGGTACAGTGTGAAAGAAAAATATATAAAAAGATAAAGATAAAGATATATAGGTATGAAAATTAATTTAGTATATGTGAAATTTCAACTTTATAAGCGCAGTGGTTTTGGTCTGTGTATTTTCGGTATATATATATATATATATATATATATATATATATATATATATATATATATATATTGTATATTATGTATATATCTATATATACATAATATATGATATCATGTAAAATATAGTTTTTTTCATAGTTTATAGTATATAAACCACCAGAAACTATTGTGTTAAGTATTTTTTAACAATCGAACACTAGATGGCGTTAGTAGTGGCATAAAATCAAACGTTTGATTGAATTTATTGAAAGGTTAAATATTTAAATGAATTTATAATTTAATATATTCTAATAGAGTATAACATATATAAATTAATTGGATGTAATTTAATATCCAATGCTAAAATATTTTTTAGATTGAACCTACAGATCCTGAGATTAGTGCATTCAACAAAACAAATTCGTCAATTTCATAATATACAAGAATAGAAACAATAAACTTTCGAGACTAGTCGTGAGGCAGGGGCACAAGCATGCGACTGTAAACGGGACAGGTTATGAATTTACCACTCGTGGAAATAAAATATTTAATATTTTAATTTCCTCACTCTGGTAACGAACCAAAGCGCAGCGTTGGATTTCCCTGCTCAACACGTGTTGCCTCTAGAATTCCGCTAAAAATGTAAAACGGAGTGTCTTAACACTAGGCTCCCAGGTTCCCCCCGCCTATCCTGCTGATAAAAAAAACCTAAACGAAAACAAATTATTCAATAAACATCCACACGACATCAGGTGTACACCCCGTCACAGCCTTATTATTGAAACGTTCCGCACATCCAACACCAACCAGCCTATTTATGTATAATATAACCAATATTTTCCTCTCCGCCATCTCATTAGCTCGGAGCTAATCCGCCGGGAGACTCTAATGGAGGTGATCATGTGTCCTACGCAGCGACGCATGACGTATTACCACACCCAGGGGACTGTCGGTAATAAACGAAGAAAAAAAACACCTCACATCTATAAATCAACAGGAAACACCAATAAATATTCTGCCAAATTCCATAATTATGATACCGATAGCAACAAATCAAAGTTTACGAATGCTTATCCTGAATACGATTAAAAACATCAATACCTGTCAATATAGGTCGCCTCCCATGTAATTATAAGCCGTAGGTATCCCAGAGAGCGGAGGGATTAACGTATATCAACTGGTTATAATTGAAGGAATCGATTATATGAAGTATATTAATTGCTGCGCGGGCGCAGGTACGGCCCATCGCGCCTTTGATGCGCGCTGTGTTAGTGGCACATATCGTATCTCGATCTAGAACTTCAATTCGAGTGAGGCTAGAAGTTATTTTTAAACATGTAATTAATAATAATTTATTAGCTATTAAGAGAGCGGCACAGCGTTTGGCTGTAAACGCAACAGTTGTGCGTTCGATTTGCATTCGGGGAATGGTTTATTTTTATTTCCTAGCCCTCGTAAAAAGTCAAAGTGCGGCGTTGAGTTACGCTACTCAATAAGCTGTCATAAAAGTTACGCAGTGTGTGGGCAACAAAGTATTTTAACGCTAGGTTTTGCCCTGCTTACCCTAATGTATGCCGGATACAGCCTGAAAATAAAAAAAAAGCTTTTATATATATAAAAATATACATCTAATTTTTTTGATGGAACAGTATATGACAGAAAAGTTAAATAAAAACTAACATTTTGAAACAAATATTTAAATACTCAATTTCTTAATTAAATATATTTCGTAACTACCCTCACTACAATAAAATAACAAAGGGCTACATAACCAAGTAAATAATACCTAAAAATGAACATCCCAAAACATAATTATCGTGTTTCACTTAAACACCAACACCAGCTGACGAAACTGGTCGCTCAAAGAGAAGGCGCAAATGAAAACGGTGGAACATTCATAACTTTTTAATTTGCGTTTAGCGAAATAGCATCGCGATTAACGCGCTTAATACGCTATTTAAAAACCGAACAAACGAATGTATGTAAATTGCGCAACTCTATGTAAAAGCCAGCGATAACCTCGCTCTGTGTTGTTGGTAAAAGAGCATACGGTTTCGAACTCTATACCGACGTGATAAGAAAAGTGCGAATGAACGAACATCCATGTCGGTGTGGAGTGAGCTGGAAACAAGCACGTTCAGAAACTGCTTACACGAATTAGCGCGTCAAAGGGGCGAAGGGGCGAAATTAGAAAACACCCCGCCTTCCCTGCCCTGCTGTCGTTCCGCACGTCATAAACTGACAATTTACGATAACTCCCGGATTAGCCTGTTTGTCTGTTATGCATCCGAGTATGAACGGAGGATGATAGAGGGGGTGGGGGGCAGCGAGGGGGGGCAGGCGGGGAGGGGGAGGGAAGGGAGGCGAAATTGTTTCACATTTGCATTCTCAAGTTGAAGCACCTTCAATGGGATTGATCAAAGGTTTGTTTTTCCGAAACTAAACTAAAATATCTGGGATGCCTTTTGTTTTTTGGGTGTTAAGTGAATTTTAGATAACCAAATGTAAATGGCCAAGCTTTGTATTCTCAGTTTGCATTATAATTTTGCAGGGCGCGAGGAGTTTGGTTTTTCATGAGCGCGTTTATTATAAGGCAACGGTCGGTGTATTGCTCACGGCTGTATATTTGACCTTTGTTTGTTAAAATTTGCGAGATGAACGCATAATAATCTAATTTTAATTTAAAAACAGCTTCACGTTTTTTTCCGCATGGCAGCGTGGGCAGAGGAAACCTAGTGTCAAGAAACACCATTCCAAACGTGGTGCAACTTAATACTTGTGACCAGAGCACTGAAAATAATTCATTTACTAAGTCTGATTCGAACCCACAACCGTAGCGCATACAGTCACACATTGAGCCGCTATTTAAAATACAACTAATCTCAACATTTTTCTTCAGCACCGTCACCCAAGATGGCACTATCCATCAGGTCTTACCAAGCACGCGAGATTGATGCTAATCCCCAAATCCTCAGCCATTACGACACTAACAAACAAACAAAAGAAATACCCAAGGTGTTTTATTGTAAAATTAATTTGAGTACAAAGTCGTTTGCATTGTCCCCGGCCACATCTATGGCAGTTAAATGTTACTGCGACCATGTTTCATAAAAATTAACTACGGCCGCCGACCGTCGCGCCCTACGGGACAGATTTGATACGCTGTATTTTGTGTACTGTCAAATAATTTTCAGTATCATTGTCGTTGAATAAACTAGGCTTTTCATTTTGTATGTATGTATGTATGTATGTGTATTGTGTACGTCCGTAACGTTTTACGTACGGACACTGTTGCGGAGATTGCCGTTTTTATGAGAGCGATTGTAATTTTTAATTATCATATATTTTGTGTGTGCGTCACATTGTGCTGGGAATCGATGTGTTTGTATTTTTTTATTTATCTCTTCGATTTACGCAAGTAGACCGAGAGGACGTAGTGGTATCCTTAATTTTTTTAGGGTTCCGTACCTTTTAAGGAAAAAAGTAAGCCTTATAAGATCACTTTGTTGTACACCCGTCGGTCCGTCTGTCTGTCTGTTAATTGCCTTTCAAGTGCATTTCCTGAAAAAAATGACGTATTCCTACATTTATTTATAAAAAATATATGGTCGTTTATATCGCAAAAAACGCATATTTCGACATTATAAAGGGAATCAAAATTTATAGCCTACTTTCGGTTGACCTAGAATTATAATATTTGATAACTATAGGTAATACTATTTCAGGAAAAAATCTGAAAAAATCTAGGTTCCCTGTGCCTACTTTGTTATACTAACTACATAGGAAAGATATCTATCAATCTAATCAGATGAGAAATTTTCATGAATCAATAAAAAAATTGAATTCATAAACATTCTTTTGAGTAAGACAAATTTGTTTTACATGTCCCTACCTGTACCTGACATACATTTATTATTAAAAAATCTACTTATTTTTTTATTTGTTATTATAAAAAAAAATAAAAATAAAACTAAAATATCTTTTTAGCCGCTTCACGCTTTGTTAAACGGTTTTTTTGTATAATAAGGTTGGCAGAGAGAATCTAATATCAAGAATTCGAACGTTATTGCGCCCAAATTCTAGACATTGCCTGTTGCGAAACGGATCTCAACGCTGCGCTATGTTCAAATGACACATTATACTTATTTAGAGCCTAATCAAATCCACAGTTTCAGCGTGGCATGTCCGTAACGCTGCCCCACCATGGCCACCTCACTACTAATTTCTTAAAGGGAGACCGCGACCACGCTCCGTAAATAATTGTCGTGCTAAAAGAAAACCCAGCAAATCTCCGCGATTAGCATAAAAACCATCTAAACAGACCGCCGGAAGCCGTCGCCTTTCCTTCCGCTGTATTTGTGAAAAAAATTACAAGCTTCCGCCCGAAGTTGTTTCGACGCGTACAAACAAAAGTAGCTAATGTTAATTGCTGGACCCGTTCGAGTAAAACTTTAACCTATTAATGAAAGTTTTTGAAAGAATCGTGCTATCGTCTTGAGGTTTTTTTGTCTAGTTGGTATATACTATGTTAAGCAATGGCTATGATGGAATTTAAAAATAGTTACAGAGACAGTAAAGTTCGGTTAGGATTGAATGAACGCTGTTATACGCCCAATATTAATAACCTAGGGGTTGTTTTAAAATTCTCCATAATGTTCCCACGAGTATGGGGGAAAAAAAAACGGTCCATCCAAGCAGTGCCCCCTGTACTTGGATAAGCCTAATACGCCACGGGTGTCGGCCGGTACCCTGGCGGGACCAGCAGTAGCGACTGATCATCCCATCAGCCACGCACCCCTCGCGCTGCTTCGCCGCTTGGGTTGGGGTAATTTTTTATAGAGGTTTTCTTCCTCGCAGCCCGGCCGGTAAAGGCAAGACCCTCGGTTCCACTCCTGTTTACGAGACATGACCGCAACCACGAGTGGAGTTCCGATATAATCGGCGCTGGCACATATCACTGCGCCTGTGTGGCGGTAGTGTGAGTACACACCACGCGCGCCCTCCCAGTTCCTCGCACTGTGTCCTCTGCTAATCAGAGGAACACGCGGAAGAACGCCGTCGCGTCGGATTATTAACCGACGAGCAATCATTACCCAAGGACTGATCCTATGGGTAATAATTACTCGCCGCCCAGGGTGCACCGGTACGCTATACTGCTCGTCCCCCCGAATGACGAATGCATTCAAAAAGGGCTAACAGCAAGCGCACACACGTGGAGGTTATCCGACTTCGCACCCAATATCCAATCTCTAGATTGGATAGATGTATGAAACAATCTAAGATTGACGTTGGAGATAGGTTATTAATATTGGGCGATAATCAATACAAAATTTAATCGAAAGAATGTCTATTTTTAAGCCAATGTATGACATTTTAGCAGAGTAAGCAAAAGAACCTAGTGTTAAGGCACTGGATTCTTCACTTTCCGTTCCATATACGAGATTGCGTGTTCAGTGATGAAATATTTCAAGTTTGAAATATCTAATTGGGGCCAGTCGTGGCGCAGGAGCACAAGCGTGTGACTGTAAACGGACAGGTTGTGGGTTCGATTGACTCTCGAGGAAATTAAATATTTAACATTTTCATTTCTTCGCTCTGGTGCCGAGGCGAAGAAACGCAATGTCTCCATAATTTATAAAAACACTAGATTAAATTTTTTCAACTTCATTAAAAGAGAAGAGACCGGCTTAAATAGTAGTTAGAGTTAGACAAAGCTTGGCCTAAGATTCCGCTCTTTGACATTTGACATTTGACAAATTAACTTAGTTTTCTTTGTTTAAAAAAATGTTATATTACATTTTAACATTAAATGCCGGCCGTATATAAGGAGTTACTGTAAATGGAATAACGTCTGACTGTAAATGCGATGGTTGTGAGTTCGATTTCCTCTCGCTTTGGTAACAAAACAAACAATGGCGTTGATTTACGCAACTCAACATGCAATGTCTCGAACTAAGTTAAGACATTTCTACACGTTCAAATAGAACGTGTAGAAATGTCTTAAAATTAGGATTCAGAGGAATCCTTTCACGCCTTATTACGCAAGCCTCTGCTTGTGCGGGAAAAAGCGTGAAGCTACTTTTGTTTTTAAAGACGTTTATGTCAGTTAATACGTTTAACGTGAGTTTAAGTAGTTTATTGCTTTGGACGATTTCCTTCTAAGGCCGAGTGACATAACACGGCCTTGTATTGCTTCAGCTTTCTCAAATAGAACCTTATAGAATACCCTCATACAATATATTTTTAAATAAATACTTGAGGCTTAATCAGTTATGTAGATACTTCATGGCCGACCCCTGTACATAAAAATACAAATTTACAATGCAAAATGTTATATTCTTTGAATTAAAGTAATATTTCTGAGAACAAAAGAACAGAGGACGAGGTCACGCGACATTGTCTATGGAAATTAGAGAAAATAGTTAAAAAGCTGCATCTTGTTCGCTTTAGCCCGTTGCCTTTTAAAAACCAAGAGCCTTTGTGTTTACCCAAATAACAATTCCTAGGCGGCGGCCGTTAAAGAAAACTGGAAGACGCTAGGAGATAATTAAATAGAACCTAACTTACGGGGACTGCACGCTGGAGAAATCACACAACCCGCGGCAGACACGTCGCGTCGTTAAAATTTAGGAATAACTTCGCCCACAGACACCCGAACGAACACCAGACATCTGTTCCGAATAGCAATAAAGGAGGAGAAACATAGAATTTTATCACAGCCTCGTCCATCATAAAGCATCCCTTGCGAGGGGGCGCATAAAAGTTTACAGGCATTCGGCTAATAAATCGTGTCAAATAAATAAGTGTTGAGTCGGTTGGCGGCATATTGATTCGTCATGTGCCGCCTTAGAGGGGGTGGCGGGGCTGGTGGGGGGTGTGAGGGGAGCGCGGGGGGGGCGTCGGTTGGTCATAAAGGTGCGTAATGGCCGACGTCGGAAGACAGCGCAGAGCCGCGCATCGATTAGCGCCGAGCGCCGTCAGCCGCCGACGCAACGGACTTCGGAGTCGGCCTTAAGCTTCCATATAATATAATGTCTTTTCTAATTCACTTTGCATTCGCGTTTAGCACCAACCGACGGGCGCATTGTAACGGTTACTGCAAATTCAAAGCAGTTTTTTTTATTGCCGCCCCATAGATGGCGTTAGTTGTCTGTTAATTTGTTTTGCTGTACGTAACTGCGAAACTTTGTTATTACTACTATTTTTAAATTTATTAAAAAATTGAGATATAATGTTATTTATTCTATTTTAAAGTAACATTTATGAATTAAGGGTTAAAAATGATTAGATACTCTCAAATAGGACAGATTCAAATTAAGTACTATATGTTCAGTACTTTATATGAATATAACTCACTGGTAAAGTAAAGTTATAATGAAATGTAAAACATATTCGCGTGTTCTCATAATCTAAATCATATTGAAGGATACAAATAAAAGTAAATATATATATTTTCGTAAACAATATTTACTGATCGGCCTCGCTCAGTATGCGCCGTGTGTCGTGTGACGAATTATTGCAGTAAATTACAATATCATTATTGTGGAAGGACTGTCTCAGGGTACCCAATAACAAATAACAGATTTTATAACTAAATTTATACAGGCTGTTTGTTTTTATGTATTAAGAGTTCTTTTTTTATTTGAAATAAATATTAAATATATTTCTTCGTTTCGAATTTGACATTTTTTTTGATACTATTATATAAAATCTGTCTTTACAATGTTAGTAAAAATGATTTTCGATTTTTATCTGATTCATTTAACATACAACCTACGTTATATCTAAAGCTTTGTTTTTGAGCATAACAAAATTTCATCGTATACTTTCATAAATTAAATATAACCATTAAATTTACTATGAAATGTGGCGTTGAGTTCCACCGCTCAGCATGCAACATATCAATATTACTGAGATGGAGAACGGAGTGTCTCAATATTAGGTTCTCCCTATATATGATATACTGATGAAAGTTTAAAGATTTAATATTCTACAAAACAGCAGTCAATTCATAATAAGACATAAAATTATGGTTTATTACATCTTTATTATAATAACTTCTGATTCTTTTATAGTTAATAATAAATAAAGGCAACTTAATAATTACACTTGAATTTGTAGTCATGGATGGGATGTCACAATGAGAAAGAACGTGTTCATATGGTTTGACTTAAGTAAAGAAGGTCACGTAAAAGGCATGAGGACTTCCCAGATGCCATGTATGAAGAGGTTGATGACAGTGGACGTGTCACCTCTCAGGCTACCCAGCTAGGGACTGGAGTAAAAAAAAATATAAAAGAGATCAAGAGTACTAGTCGTATTCTCTTCTTGATACAGCATTTACATAGAGAGATTATTTCTATGCTTTTCTTTTTTAGTTACTATAGAAATTGCATTACTTAATAATTTCCTTCTATATACTTATCATTATTTTACGTAAACTAAGAATTTCTTAAGTAACGTACATATTGTATAGTTTTACTTACATAATATACTAAGTGTTCAAGCAACATCAACTGATTAATTCTAATATATAATAACAAATAACCATCCTGTGCCATCCGGGATTTGAACACCAGTCCCCAAGATATTGCCGTACAGTCAGACGTTGATTAAAATCTCTCAATACATTCACACAAAGCTAAACTTTGATATATTTATAAATCTTATGGAGCGGTTTCGACCTGCCGACCTAACGATACTGGCACGCAGTTTTAACCTCTAAACCATGGGGTGTTAGGTGTCAATTACGATATCAAAGTTAACTAAGTTGCCTACCACCTGTCAAGTGATATATTGACTTTAAATAACGTATCTTATTCACGTTGAATCAGAAACAAAATGTATAAAAAGGTTTTATAATATAAATAATCGTGGCGGCGGAGTGGGTGGATGACTAAATTTGTACTCAACCTTGTATTACAACTTATTGTTTGTTGTGTGTGTGTGTTTGTCTGTTTGTGTGTGTGTGTGTGTGTGTGTGCGTATACATAAAGCGGAGTTGAGATAAATTGCAATAGATAGTACACATCTCGGTAATATCGATTGTAGAATGCGAATCGATACTTACGAGTTACGAGTCGATAGCGATAATCGAATGATTATAATTGTTAAGTGGAGTGTGTAGTGACGTAACACTAAGTTTTCTTGTGAATAATAAAAAAAATATTTTTATAAAAATATTTACCTACCTACTATGAAAAACTAGTTAGCAGTGAAAGAAAAGTTATTGGGCGCCTAATTTTTATTTATACTTTTTTTGCTACTTTTGGCTTTAGGTATCGGAATAGATAAGCGATATCAATATAAATAATATAAATATTAAAAATATCTCTTTCACAGATGAGACTGCTTTTTGTTTAAGCACTCCGTTCCCTTCTTTCAATCTATTTTACAGACATTGCGAAACAGAGGAAATAATTATACTATATAATATAATTATTTCCTCTATAGATATAAATATGTTATTTAATCTATAATTGAGAAATGTGACATTATATGATAAATTATATTCCTTTAAGAATATAATGAAAAGGTTAATGTTCTTCGTAATTAAACGTATAAAACGCTATCATATTTTTTTTATTTATTATCTATTGAATTGCATGTTATTTATATATATTTTTTTCTAACCTTTATCATATGTATATATGTTTTTTGTACGTGAGTTTGTCCCATAATTTCTCCTAAATGGTTGGACCGATTTGGGTTAAATTTAGTGTTTATTTTAATAGGTTTTTGGTTGGTTTGAAAATACAATTGAAATAAATACAATTGAAGTAAATTTGATTATTTTTTTAAAATATTATATCGGTAGAGATGATTTAAAATAAGAGTTTTTGACATAGATCAGTTGTAAAAAAACATTTTATACAGATTATCAGGTACAACAAAGAAACCCTGAAAGCAAAATAATTAAAAAAAGACATGCAAAGTCACATGAAAACGCTAGTTAAAATTAATATTATACATCCATTATGTATAGAAATTATAATAAATTTACTCACGTTAGTAATTTGAAGAGTGGACAAGGATGATTTGAAACTTAAATTTATAGTATGTCCCGCTGAGCTTTGCTTGGTGTTTACTTTAAGAAAACACGTCACGTCACTTTTTGAGATATTTTTTAGCTTCAAGCTGTTATATGCGGGATATAGCGGGAAACGGGATAGAGGGAATCTAGTGTTAAGACACTCCGCTCCTTACTTGGTGCCAATTTTCGCAAATTTTCGTGACATTGTTGGTTGAGACATAAGCGTGCGATTATAAACGCGACGGTTGTGGGTTCGATTTCCACTCGAATAAATGAAATGTATTTATAATTTTTATTTCTTCGCACTGGTATCTAGGCAAAGCGCGGTGCTGAGTTCCGCCATTGTACACGCAAAGCTCAAGAGTTCGGCAAAATAGAAAGGGAACTGAGTGCCTTGTACCCCTACCCTGCTCTATGTACAGGATAGCTCTATCCTGAAGCTAAAAAAAATCTTCAAATTCTATAATAAAATTAAAAAAATGTTATAGAGATTACGTATATCTAAAACAGCATAGTTAGGGAGTTTTGGTTGTGGGTTCGACACCACTTATTAATTTGCCTCGAATCGATAACGGGCGATATTGGATTCTCTACAAGCTATATATCTCTTAGGATAAAGACTAAAGAACGAACTGCCATTATAAATTATAATTTTATTATACATATTTCTGTACCTGGCTGTAAAGACGACGGTTCTGGATTCGTTCAAACTCGGGTAAATTAATTATTTCATTTCCTCGCACAGACAGTAAAATAAAATGCAGCGTTGATTCCCACCCACCAAAACAATATAGGATGGAAAGTGGAGAATGGAGTGTTTTAACACTAGGTTCCTCTGCCTACAATGCTATATGCGGGGTACAGCGTAAAGTTATAAATAAAAAAAATATTTCTATGTGAAACCGATGAGAGCTTTAATCTTTTACAAAATATTATGTACGATAAAATCAATTAAGCCCTTCAAGAACATAAAATCGCTTCAAAACCACTATTGTTCTGCATTCATATCCAGACAAAATTAAATTTAATAATAAAAAAAACAATATTAATATGAATATATATCATAATTCCGCTCAGACTTGCCGTAGACCCATTATACTGTGGACATAATTCAATACACATCGACTCTGGCCCCAAGTCTATGACACTCTCGCTAAATCTCGCGGAAGGCGGTCTCTTCGACCGTAAATTATTATTTTTTGTAAATAAAAATAATGAAAATGAAACGTGTCCCGCACCGGAAGCATTTGTCCCGGGATAATCCTGAATGTTTGATTTATTTATTAATTAGCTGTTTTTATAAAGCGTACACGGTTTTTTTTATGTTTTTATTTTCATAAAAGAAAAGTAGATTTTAAATGTAGGTACCTAATATCGGAATTTATTGTACAAAATTTGTGGAAATTAGTTCTTGAGGCCGTCGTGGCGCAGGAGCCCAGTCAAGGACTATAAAATTTAACGGTTGTGGGTTCTCCACTCAGAGGATTGAATATAGGTATACAAATTATTTTCTTTTTCTTGCTCTGTTAGCTGGATAACACAGGGTTTTGATACAACATCGAAAATTTACCAGCAAGTGGATACCACAGAGTGTATTAACAATAGATTTCTCTCTGCATACCCTGCTATAGGTATGCGGAATACAGAGTAACTCCGAAAAAAAATTATAGATCTCAGCGCACCACAGATCAATTTTAACTTTACTGACGTTTCAAATGCATTATGTAGTTATTCCCCCGAGTGGGAATCGAGCCCACAAATATCGCGTCTCCAGTCGCAAGCTGTGCCGCTGGACTACAATGGCCTCAAATATTTACTTTGTGAATAAACATAAGCGTTATCGGTTCTTATGAAAATGACAACTTACAACCTTTACTTCCTTCCTTAGAGATAAAAATATGTTGGAAATTCATTAGGTACTTATACTGTAGTGTATTTTATTATAATAATGTTAAATAAAAAAAACACTGTGTTTTTTGTCCGTCGAGATACAGTGCATGAAAAAAAGGAAAATTTTAAATTAAACTATTTAACCGTTTAACCGTAACTATTTATTTAAATTTATATTTAGTACTATACATTTCTGGAAACTCGACGTTTCGAACACATTTCTTACAAACATCTTACTAAATTAAAATTTGTATTAGGACAATAAGTCTTATATTTATATTGTTTACTTGGAGCAGCAATGACGTAATTGCCCCTCTTTTAGATATTTTCATAGCAGAGTAGGCAGAGGAAACCTGGGAACCTAGTGTCAAAACAATCCGTACAATACGTTTTTTTGAAATCGAAAGACATTATTAGATTTGCATTCACGGCCTTCGTGTTTCCTCATATCCACTGTCATAATATCCAACTACAATTTACATGTACATACAATTGTACATATCTCAAAAACGAGTTCAACCTAACCATAATTTCAACAATTATCACACAGTATTTTATTATTAATATTAATATTTATTATTTAAATCCATCCAAATGATTTATTAATAGTATTATAGGATCGTCTCACGATGTTACTATTATGTTGGTGACCGTAAATCTGTCGAGTGAGACGTGCGTAATCTGCCCCTTTTATGAGTGATGCAGCGGCTTTTGTTTGACAGTCGTAAATTTAGTTTTTTTTTGTTCCTTTTCGACCTCATAGCCTCATAGTAGTGGAGAACTCATGGGGTGTTCGCAAAAATCAATAATAAATAGTTTATAAAAGAATATATTTGTTAAGACATTTCTTAGAGACATTGTGCAAAAATTATTTTCTTAAACATGTAAATTATAGGTAGGAATGGCAAGATTGTAAATGTTTGTTGAGTTTCGATACGTTTCTTTTTTATTTTGATAATAATAATTTCGTGGCACAATATATGACTGCAAACGCGACGGTTGTGAGTTCGATTCCCTCTAGGTGGAATTTATTTATTTCATTTCCTCGCACGTGCTATAAGACAAAGCGCGGAGTTGAGTTGAGTGAAAATTGAGCAAACTGTGTTAACACAAAGTCCCCTTTGCCACTCTACTTCTTTTATTTTTTGTGAATTTACATATTTTTTTATCAGTTATTTTTTAATCGGCGAATGTTTTGTCGTGTCATGACTGTGGAATTGAAATGTATTTTATTAGTAGGGTAGGCAAAACAAATCTAGTAGTTAGACACTAAAAAAAATCGCCACATTGCGTTTTGACGCCGTACTTTATCTTGTTAGCAGAGCAAGATAATATTTTGAAGAAAATTAAAATAATACCTTTCTCCGTTTGAATCGACCCACAACCGTTGCCCTTACAGTTATACGCTGTGCTGTTTGAATTTAAAATACATATATTCATTACTATTAGTATATTCGGCGTTGTGTTCCGCTACCTACAACGTTCAAGGAGTTACGTGTATCTAAAAAAACATATCTAAATCTTCCTAATCTGACACCTCCAGACATGACAATATAAATCTAAAGCTCCCTTTCGAACAATATTCGAACGCGCGACCAACATTCAGGTGAACGCGATAAATAAAATGATCCGTTCGTGCGAGTTTAGAGTACGGGGATGTTTTAATTTTCGTTAAGGGCTCGGGGCGGTAGGGTTTTGTGGGAAATTAAATTTTATATTACTAAATTAACTAAATACAATTAATAAATATTTTTTATTAATTGCAATAACGATACTATCTATAAAAATATATTTTGTTTCGTTTCTCCGTATGTATATGACTAGTGGGCGTGCGCGGCTTCATCCGCTTATTTGCACTCTTAGGGGGGAATTCTAAAAAAACACGAAACACGTGTTCAATAAAATATTTTTAACAGTCTGAATTTAATTTTTTATAAAATTCGATGGCGATTTAAAGATTTTTCCATACAAACTTTCAACCCCTTATTTGCTTCCTTAGGAAGTGAATTTAAAAAAACCATGAAACACGTATTCAATTAAATGTTTTTAAGAGTCTGAATTTCAAATTTTTATAAAAATCGGTGCCGTTTTAATAAATTTTCCATACAAACTTTCAACCCCAATTTCATCCCTTTAGCGCTAAAATTTTTCAGAATCCCTTCTTAGTGGATGTCCAAATTATGAAAATACAGCGGTTACGGCTGTGCGTGCGTCTTACCTGTCAGTCAGGTACATGTCCTTTTATATATATAGATTTTACTAATAGGTATAGTAAGGTGGGCTTACTGTTTCAAATTTGGTTTGTGCAGGTCGAATGGCCAAAATACTAGAGTCGTCGGCCCAAATCTCAATCAGAGAAATATCTTTTTTATAGCTTCACGCTGTATCCTGCACATAGCAGAGTACAAACAAATAAGATCTCGAGTAATCGATCCATTTCGTAGGAATGAACGAAATGGATCGATTTAATAAATCGAATCGAAAATATCATGAAATTGGTATAATAAATAATAAACTTGGAAAGAAAAATATTTAAAAGGATTTTTTAAAATATTTTATTTTATATTTCAAGGTTGGCAACCCTAGTTACGTGGAACCGCCTTACACGCTATAAATCTGTCACAACTCGCTCCACAACCGACAATACTTCAAGAGTTTTTTGTATTTACTTATTTATTTTATTATTTAGCATAACATTGTAAAATTAAGATGAAATTTCATATTTTTTGTTATCATTTCTTAAAATAGGATAAATCGGTTGATAACTAACTAGCAAGCTTGCGACGGTTCTCCTCAGGTCTAAGGAAGTAACTTTAGTGAACCGGTGGTAAATTATAGGATATTGAAAATGAAGCATGAAAGTTCTTTTTAATAAAATTATTTGCTTTTGACTTTTACTTACAGTAAACAGAAATAATTTAGTGGCATGTCACTCTGCTTTTTAATTATCTTAGAGTTTATTAAAAAATGAAATGTTTTTAAGTAAATATAGATATAGAAGCTGTCAGTCAGCGTTATTTATATACATTGAGATTGTGCGTTAATAGTGTACTTAAATTAAATTCAATGAATTCTATTAACTGCAGTAATATAACGAGATTTGCAATATTTGTATCAAGTTTTTTTATCCAAATATTTTTTTTATTTTTCATTTATAATATATAAACTTTGTAAGTATCTTCCTATCTACATAATATTTTAAGCGACTATATTATATATAATATAATTGTGCAAACGACTAATATTTATCCAACTCCGCCAATATATAATATAAAAAATAGTATACAATAACATAAATGATTTTTTTTGTTGTTATTTCAAATACAAAAATAAAATTATACCTTAAATTAAATTACTATTTGTTAATCGCTTTCGTTATTACTGCTATAAACTCCGCCCATTAGAACAACGCCATCTAGCGGCGACGCTATCAAACTGACACCTTTTAAAAATTGAGGTTATGTTTTACAAAATATGAAATGATTTAGCAAATAGGCCCTCGTGTGTTAATGTATTACTATAGAATAATAAAAATAATTATTCTTTGTTCATTTATAACTATATTTTTGTAAAACAACATGGTATTTCTATCAAAATCAAACTTACACTACAGACGTTATAAAATACAACGTGTAACATTATTTTACTTCAATTTAATAGAATATACACTAAACTACACAAAAACCACAATAACAATAAAAAAATAAATCAAAATATCACTTACCAATGGTTGTAAATGTGAAATATTCAACAAAAACACGAAATGAACACGACAAGGCAATTGTGACTCAGCTCGCTTTGTGAAGTGTGTAGCGAAGTTAGCTAAAGTTAGGCCCGGCCCATCGCCCGCCCCCCACGGTGTACTGACAGACAGACCTCACTGCCAATGCTATATACGTATGAAAACGTTGAAATATAATCTACGAAATCGAAAAATTATCTAAAAATAAGTTTTTTTTAAATAAATAATAATATAAAATGAATGAAGTAGGCCATCGTGGCGCAGTGGCTTACCGTGTGACAGTTGTAGGTGCGATTCTCTCTCTGGAAAATGAACAATAAATTAATTTTATCTTTTTAATGTAGTACTAAGACGAAGCACGGCGTTGAGCTGCGCCATTTAACACAAAATATCTCGCAAATTTCGACGAAAAGTGGAGAACAGAGTGTCTTTATATTATCTCTCTGCTTACTCTATTAAATACAGGATACAGCGTGAAGCTAAAAAATTAGTACCAAATTAGTGTGTAATAAATTAATGGGATAAAAAAACTTAACAATTGGTCAAAGATACGACGCCGGACAATGGGCAGTGCACGACTCGCTTAATTAAACATGTTAAATAAAATAAAAAACGTAAGATATTCGAGATAGGTTGTTTTTATTTGTTGCCAACAGGGTTACTTTGTACTTATTTTACTATAATTTCAGTTAATAAAAAGATTATATTGAATATAAAAGATATTCATGCACTCTTTTATCTCTCTTGAGGCCGGTCGTGGCGCAGCGGCACGAGATGTGACTGCAAAACCGACTCGTGGGTTCGATCCCCACTCGAGGAGATGAAATATTTAGTTAAATTTATATTTCCATTTCTTCGCTTTGGTGTCGAGGTTAAGCGCGGCGTTGAGTTCTGCCACTCAACACGCAATGCCTCCAGAATTCGCCAGAAAGTGGGGAACGGAGTGTCTTAACACTAGGTTCCCTCTGCCTACCCTGCTGTATGCGGGATACAGTGTGAAGCTAATTTAATTTAATTTATTTATTTCTTTTATCTAAATTTTCATAATAGACTGTAAATGCGACGGATGTGGGTTCGATTACCATTTGGAGGAATGAATTACTGTTCTGGTGAGAAAAAGCGTAGTGTTGCCACTCAATACAAGGTGGAGATCGGAGTGTCTTAACACTAGTTTCTCTCTGATTGTCCTACCACCGAAATCACTTCCATCTCCAATTCCCAAACTAATAATAAAAATATTTTATCAACAAATGAGCAATCTATAATCATTACATGATCTAAAGAGTAAAAACAACTTAAAAAGAATTAACGTTTTTACCATGTTAGTAAAGTTTGAAGAAACTTTTAGGAAAATTAATAGATTTCCCATTATAATAAACAATGTTGACTTTTATTGTAATTAACATATCATAATTAATATTTTTATATCAATATAAACATTGTTTTATGTTAATTTCATCTATAATTATGGCTATAAATAAACAATAAAGTAACGACATGCAAATTTTATATTCCAAAGACGATAATAGATGGCGAAACTTGTTCTGTAAATAGGAAATGACTTATAGTTGCTAATAGTTTATATTTTGCAAAATAAGTTTCTTTATTAAAAATTACTTGAAAGAACGACTTAATTTAACTATAAATACTAAAATATAGTAAATGCTATGCTTATGGGTTTAATTCAAGCTAAGACTGGTATTTGTATGATAAATGTATAGTTTTGTATGTATTTAAAATAAATATTAGAATATTTATATATGTATGTATATATGAGACCAGTCGCACCGCAGGGGCACTAGCGTGTGACTGTAAACGCGACATTTTGTGAATTCGATTCTCACTCGAGGAAAGTGAAATATTTAATATTTTAATTTTCTCGTTCTAAGGCTAAAGCGCGGCGTTGGAGTAAGATACTCCAACGCCGCGCTTTAGCCTTTCTTCCTGATTTCTAGGTTCCCACGTTCCATCTGTCTAAACTTCTACATGCGGGATTCAGCGTGAAGCTAAAAAAAATACCATAGGTTCAATTCAAGCTGTGACCGGTATTTGTGTGATTAATCCCAATTGAGATCAGGGTATATTGTGTCTTCATAGTATACTCCACTATATGGAAAAACCATGAAATTGCAAAACAACTTGTTTCTTAATTAACTTTGTTATTTACTTAACGTAACAAAAGGTGGAGAAACAAATTTATTATAAGGAAACACTTTGTCAAACAAAATAAAAACAAATAAATAAGTTATCTAGAAGACTAGTGTTAAATGCCTCACCGTCTAGTCGTAAGTAAAATATTAATTAATTAAATTAAATTGTATGAAAAACGCACGTTACAATGTCACATGGTCATTGCAGGTGTTGAGGAAACCATTTATAACAAACTTATATGGAAATCTAAGAAAAAAAATATATATAGCCTTTCATATTATTATAGTCGAAGCGTGTAACTATAAACGCGACAGGTCGTGGGTTCGATTCCCACAAGACGAAATGAAATATTTCATATTTTCATTTCTTCGCTCTATTGATGACAGTCAGTCAGTGTTTCTGCCAGTCAACACGCAATTCCTCCCGAAGTCGGTGGAAAATGGGGAACAGAGTGTCTTAGCACTAGGTTCCTAGGTTTTAATTATAGTAATTCGATGTTTAATATTGTTTAATGTAGAAGAAAGTTCACTTCTTATAATCATAGATGGCGTTGCTAGTCTGGTTTTAGTTTTAATTACAGAGTATAAAATTATTGTAATTTAACTTTACCTTACCATTTCCTTACACCGTGTGTTCTACACACAAAGTCATTTAGTTCTCAATTGGCACGCTAAGAACGCAATGAATAAGAATAATAACAATAAGAAATTTGTAAATTATAGTTGACAAATCATGTTTTGGTCACTTGTTTGCCTTTACACACTCGTCGTGGATTGGGACCTTAGTGAAAGATGTTTTTATATATTAGTTACTAATAATCGTCGCCAGCTCCTTTGTTTGCATGGACTTTAATACGTATAATGAAAATTCTCACCTTTTTCTATATCTGTAGTGTAATGATTTTATATTAATTGGTTTTAATATTCGCAATTGTGGCAGAACTCAACGCCGCGCTTAGCCTCGACACCAAAGAGAAGAAATGGAAATATAAATTTAAATAAATATTTCATCTCCTCGAGTGGGGATCGAACCCAAAACCAGACGGTTTTACAGTCACACTTTGTGCCCCTGCACCACGATAGGCCTCAATGAAAATATTATAATATATAAGTAAATAAATGTGCGGTATGCTAAAAAAATTATAAAACAAAATTTATATTAACAAAAGCTCAAAAATATATTTGTAGAGTTAACTAGTCACCGACTTTCGAAGCTATTTTGAAAACAAATTGAAAAGTAAACATTTTAAACTAAATAAACTATCACTTACTGCAAACCCCTTTGAAATAATTAAAACACGATATGTAATGTTGCGTGATAGTTATCTGTTGGTCAATTAAGGAGTTCAGAATACATAAAATTGCTGTCTTGTTTTCCGTAGGTGCTATCAACGTATTCAATCTGACTGCGCGGTCAGAAATTACCCCGTTTTATGGACATTTTCACCCCCCGGGGGGACACTTGACCTCCCTATCTGATACATCATCTACCCCTGAAATGAACTAATGGCGAAAACGTGGATATAAAATTGTGAAGAGATTTATTTAAAAGTTTAGTACAAAATTATATGTTAAGTATATTCTCCCCTTTTTTTAGGGGGAATAATAATATGTTGAGACACTTTGTTCTCATTAAGACACTTCCTTTTCCCACTTTCCGCTGAATTCTTGAGTCATTGCGTATTGATGGGCGGATCTCAAAGTCGCGCTTTGCCTTGTTACCAGAACGAGTGGGAATCGAACCTACAACCTGTTGCGTTTTCAGACGCACACTTGTGCCCTACGCCATGACTGACCTTTTTAATTTTGCTATCTCTTTTCATTTGCCTATCCCACAAAGTGAAATAAATAGTTTTATATGTTATTCTTAAATTTTCTACACAGTCACTTCTAGGGTCTTTATATCTCTGTATATGGTTTACTACAATAACTGCAACAATATGAGTATGATTTGCGAATAATATTCAATTGTAATAAATGGTTGAATCCATTATGACGTTAACATTAAAATTACCCATTTCATAAAAATAAACGAAAATATTCTCGCTTAGGGAAGAAATTATATAATAGTATTGACAAATAAAATGATAGTTGTATGTTTATAACTTAAATAAATAAAATAAATCAGCTTCACGCTGTATCCCACACACAGCAGGGTAGGCAGAGGGAACCTAGTGTTACGACACTCCGTCCTCCACTTTCCGGCGAATTTTTTGAGGAATTGCGTGTAGAGTGACGGAACTCAACGCTAGGCTTATGCCAGGTTGTTGCGTTTTGGTGCCAGAGCGAAGAAATGAAAATATTAATAAACAATAATTCCCTCAAGTGAGGATGGAACCTACAACCGTACAGTCCTACAGTCGTACAGTCACATCCTTGTGCCCCTGTGCCACGACGGCCTCTCTGCACCACGACGACGGCCTGCTTATAAGTCATGGATCAATTTTTATTAAAATAAATAATCTTGTAGACAAAGAATGGTACAACGTAAAGTAGCTTTGATATTTTTAAGTTATTAAAATATCTTTATTACACGAGTAGGACCAGGAAAACTGTCCAAAACACTCGCGTCACAAACACCCCATTCATGAATTTATTGTATCTTGTAAAGTAGCCAGCCATGTGCCTTTTATTCTTTAACGATAAAAATACGTGGTCATAATAAGTAAGTTGAAAAGTGTGCTTCGTAAAAATTAAATACCAAAGAAATTGGAGTCGTTTTTGTAGTACGGATTGTATAGTCCTTGAAAATAATAACTAAGTTCATTAGTTTAGTTTCTTTAGATTTTATGAAATTTTATCATTTTGTTATTTTTTTTTATCAGCTTCACGCTGTATCCCGCACACAGCAGGGAAGGCAGAGGGAACCCAGTGTTAAGACACTCCGTTCCCCACTTTCTGCCGAATTCTAGAGGCGTTGCGTGTTGAGTGGCAGAACTCAACGCCGCGCTTAGCCTCGACACCAGAGCGAAGAAATGGAAATATAAATTTAAGTAAATATTTCATCTCCTCGAGTGGGGATCGAATCCACAACCAGTCGATTTTACAGTCACACTTCGTGCCGCTGCGCCACGACTGGCCTCAATTTTGCTATTTTCTTATTAATATATGGAAAACTTAATAGCTTTTTGTTGTTTTGACATATCTCTCATACTTGGCGGCGTTAGAGCAGAGTTAAAACTTTTTAGGATTTTAAAACACATATTAGATCGGTAAGTTCTATTAAGATCTCATCAAAGGATAATAAGATTTATCATGTTACTGTCAATGACGTTGCCTTTAAAAAGTTACACAAGTTATAATTTAAACAATACACCAAATAAATACACAACAGTAAATTAAATTTGTATATGATTTTTTTTTTACCTTCAGGCCGTTTCCCCCATGACAGAGGGAACCTAGTGTCAAGATACCTGTGTTCGTCTGTATTCGAAACAATTAAAAAAAAAATTATATAGTTCAAGAAACAAAAGTAATAAAAATAATTCGATGGGTCGAATAAGCGTCGACATTTTATTTGTTTCTAAAGAAACATAAATAAAGTGTGTCAACGTACGAAGATATCGAGAGATCTTTATAATTTATTGTTTTTTACGTACTTCCGTTTCATTTATTAAAAAATATTTCAAAATATGTGAAGAATGCTTATAAAAGTATGCTCATATACCAATAATTATAAATGAAAAAGCTTGTAAGGGTGGATGTTTATTTCACTTTCACGCAAAAACTACTGAACAGATTTAGATAAAGTTTTACAATAACATAGCTTATATGTCAGAACAAGACATAGGCTATAATTTATTTAAGCATTTTGTATATTTTTTCTTATTATATTATATAACTATAAGCATATGCGGGCGAAGCCGCGCGTGGGCCGCTAGTTAATCAATAAAAATGTAACTTCTCTTTTAAAAAGAGCAACTGTTCACCTTGCCGGCTCTTCTCACCCAGAAGTGTTTCGATACTAGGATAGCTTTACAATATCAAAATATTTGTTCTCTACAAATATTATTTGACTATAGTTGACTAGTGGAAAACAGAAAACACTTCGATAAATATGTAAAGAAATTGATTTAAGTGTAGTCAATTCTCGTAATGAGTATAACAATGTTTTTTTTTGTTTCGTTATTGAAGTACATTTTTTAATATGTTGCTTAGATCTAAGCTTATGAAGCTTTTAGGTTTTATTTTACATATTACCAGTAGTTTATAAAATTATTTCTGGAAATAAATTACCAGTAATTGTTTTTCGCAACAGTAACTGTTTTATTTTTGCCAAAAAATTACTTTTATATATATATATATATATATATATATATATATATATATATATATATATATATATATNAAAACAAGGGAAACATAGTATCTAGACCAGGGGCTCCCAACCTTTTCTTGATCAAGGACCACTTTTATATCATTCTTAGCAGCACGGACCACTATGCATGTAGGTATAATAAAAATTAACTGTGATAATTAAACAGAAACTTTGCCTCACTATCCCCAGTCATAAAATTAAAATAGTTTGCGGACCATATTTAGGCTTCTGCGGACCACTGGTGGTCCGCGGACCAATGGTTGGGAACCACTGATCTAGACAATCCGTTTTGCCTTTGCCGTTTGTTTTGCTCTAGACAATCCGATTGTAGGTTTGATACCAACTCGAGGAAATTAAATATTTTATATGTTTATTTCCTCGCTCTGGTAACTAGGCAACGTTGATTTTCGTTTAATACGCAATTCCTCTAGAATTCGGCGAAAATTTGGGAATGGACTTTATACTAGGTTCCCAGGTCCCCTCTGCCTACCATGCTACGTGTGGAATACAGCGTGAAACTATAAAGAACGAAAGATATAGACTTTTAACCATCTTCAGATTATATAATTTTTAGGTACCACTAATCAACATAGTATATGTTTTATAAAGAATATTATTAACCTTGTATATATATTATTTCTCATATTCACCCTTCACGCTCACCAATATAAGGTGACGTGAGACTGGTCAAGCGTGAACCATCTAAACCTTAATCATCTACTTAACATTATACCACAATTAATCTCTCACGAAAGAAACGCCCAATAGCTGGTCTAGACCACAATCTAAGGCGAGATCTGGTTGGAAATAACTTCGTAATTACAATTCGGACAATAAAAGCTGAATCCGCATGATGTCGTGTGAGGCGCTCGCGTGACACACTGTCGTGTCGCCTTCCTACGACAGTAAAATTATAAGTCGACCACAGTGACAATCCACTGATTTACGCCGCCACACACGCGAATATTCTAATATGAAAAGACCTTAAGCTTTTTACAGCCAAGTGAAACGAAGGAGGCGGACAGGTTAATGAGGAAAATATGTACGGTGAGATAGCCGATCATATGCGTGACCGCTACCTCATTAGCCGCCATGCTGCCCTTTGATTCGATGATAAATTTTTCTTTGTACACAGATATAATAAAATTTTTATTATGATTCTAAGCTCAAGCTTCATTAAAGGCTGATAGCATCTGTTGTATAAAGTGTGGCGATTAACCTGTTTACCTATACTTTTGCTTGCTTATAATTTTTCCAAATAATTATTTTTAAGGTAAATTTAAGTCATAATTTATATAGGCTTATATTTTTGTATTGTCAGGATTTCTGCAACTTTGTTAAATAATAAAGAAAGTATACAGTAAAAATGTTTATCATTCGTCATTGACATGGTACAGATATATGTAAGTCAAATTAATGTTATAGTGCTGAGATACACTATGTAGTATTTTTTATTCCGCACTTTATGTACTTCTATGTCATTGTATTATAGATTTCAAGCCACACGAAACTTTATAAGTTGACGTTGAGAATAACAAGTTATATTTCAATTGAATCTACTGTCAATAAGCAATAACTCAAAAATAAAAAAAATCAGCTTCACGCTGTATCCCGCACGCAGCAGGGTAGGCAAAGGGAACCTAGTATTTAGACACTTCGTTCCCCACTTTCTGCCGATTTCTGGAGGCATTACGCGTTGAGTGGCAGAACTCAACGCCGCGCTTTGCCTCGACACCAGAGCGAAGANCCTCGACACCAGAGCGAAGAAATGGAAATATAAATTTAAGTAAATATTTCATCTCCTCGAGTGGGAATCGAACCCACAACCAGTCGGTATTACAGTCACACTTTGTGCCTAACTCTTTAACACAATTTACTGTAATTAACAATTCTATATACAAAAAATCAAATCCAAAACCTAAAAAAAAAACTTTATCTATCATAATCTACACAAAAACTGTATAAAATATGACGATGATAAGTAACTTTCTTTACGAGTACCTACTATAAGCGGTATTGGGGGGGTGATTATTAAAAGCTATCCGCTGTAA
>JAAIXJ010000332.1:1027135-1072132 GCA_013403705.1 Heliconius hermathena | reverse complement strand
CTCTTGGCGAAACGAAGTTCGCGGGCACCAGCTAGTATTAAATATAAATTCAAAAGCAGTCTGAAAATTTCAAGAATCAAAAAACCAACCAAAGAATTTATACGGAATAAAATTCAATTTAATTTTTCATTGTTGATGATAACTTGATTCATATTCTGAGCAGAAAATGTTACCGTTCCAAGGATTTATTTATAGATATAATCAAGCATGATAAAGGCACTTGTAAAAATTTTATTTTCTTTATAGTTCCTTTATAGTGTCGCTTAGTCGTGGCGCAGGGAGACAAGCGTTTGACTGTAAATGCGTCAGTTGTGATTCAATTCCCACTCGAGGATATTAAATATTTAATGTCTTCGTTTCCTCGTTCTCGACTCTTTATCTAAACGCGCAATGCCTACAAAATTCGGCGGGAGGTGGAGAACGGAATTATCTTAATGCGAAGAGAGTGTCTTAACACTAGGTTCTCAAGTTCACAAATATTTATATACACTTTGTGACAACTTCATGAATTATCACTGTTTACATTGGATTATGTATGTATTATGTGTGTATATGTTTATATGTATGTATTATATATATTTTACTGTATGTATGTATATTGTTTATTAGTCTATGTATTGTATTATATTAGAAATATCTATATATCAGTATATTGTTTTGTTTATATCTAAATTCATTTATTGTTTATTAATATACTTTTTAACAACGTCCACCACCCACCTTCTTAATATTGTAACAGTTTCTTTTCGCCCTAAAGGTTGTCTGGAAGAGATGGCTACTTAGCCATAAGGCCACCTTTTTGTACATTTGTTTTCTTTTCTGTTTTTTTTTTTGTGTATTTTATATAAGTGGTGTACAAATAAAGAAATAAATAAATTTATTAAATGCTAGTAGCAGAAGTATTGGCTTAGGACACAACTGACTAAAAAAATTAAAATTGTGAGCAAATAGCTCAGTTAACAAGGGTAGGTTTAGGTGGGTAGGTAGGTTTAGGTAAGGTACAGCGTGAAGATGGAAAAAAAATTATACAAATACTTAATAATAGTTCTATATTCTACTATTATAATTGACAAAAGTACCCTTATATTTCATATTTTATATCATATTATATAAATTCATACAAATATAATTGTAAAATAAATTTCCCAATCTATAAGATAATTATAAAATAACATTTGTTCAAAAACCGGTATTGTAATATCCGTTGACACATGAATTCATCTTTGCAGAGATTTGTAATTTTCTATTTCTTCGAACTTTTAAGATTTTCGTTCAGACCTTATCTCGAATTCACTGAAGCAAATTGTATTCTAAATAAGACGCTTGCGAAAATTACCTATATCCATAAATAAACAATGTTTATCAAAACACGATCGTATTTTCGTAGAAGTATCTCTAAGTAATCTTAAACTTTATTGTTTTATGTATTTAAAATGCGACGTTGGGTTCTGATCCTCAACACTTATACTTATACTCATAAGTGTTGATTCGTTTCGAGTGACTATTAGTATCGCGATCATTTAGAAAAAGAAAGCGAAGTTGACTTCGAAGAAAGTGGATGTCATCGGTAGAGCGAGGCAGTACTTTCCACCACAAAACATCGATTTGTCTTATCCTATATAAGACTGTAATTCTCATTTCTGGCCTAATACAGTTACAGCTTAAATCATATGGACCACTCAAATCATTAAGGACCTAACAATTTATGAAAAGCTGGGTACTTTGCTAGGCCTTCCGTAGAAACTTCTCTACCGCTTTTACGTGGCACCTGTCGCCGATTTTTTTAACCGCACAGTACGTCACGAGCTCAAATGTCATCCACACCACCTGGATACGTGGCACGCAACTACTGTGCCGTTTTTACAAACTGTAGAAACTCCTTTCCACGCGCCACAAAACCACGAAGTGGCCGTCGCAACGTACGGTATTGTTTCCGAGGCGATATTGGCACCCTCAAAAAACGTGTCTTTATCCACTTCGAAGAACGGCAACCGACTTGTAACTCCTTCGGAGTTACACAGGATGGGAACTGAAAAAAAAACCTTATGAATATTACGTAAGAACGTGGGGTTCAATTGAAATAATGTTATTCAAAATAAGAAGTTACATGCTTCATTTTTAGAACGTCAATAATTTACCATCATTTCACTAAAGTTAATGCTTCAGACCTGAAAAGAATCGGCGCAAGAAACTCAGCGGGACTTAATTTTTTAAATCAATTTTATACAAATATTTAATTAATTATTTGTTTAATAACTAAATATGTATTTGTATGAAATTAATTATTTGCTTTAATCCACATATTATATTAATGTACATATTATATTGTAGACAAGATGTACACAGAATGGCAGGTACTAGCGAGGATGTCACAGTGAGAATAAAGAAGAACGTGCTCAGCTGGGTTGGGCACGTCGAACGAATGAGTGATGAAAGAATGGCAAAAAAGATTTATGATGGAAAAGTGAGCGGTAAGAAAGGTAGGAGGAGACCTCGGTTGAACTTCGAAAAAACAGTATCAAAGATACTGGAGGAAGGTCACGTAAAAAGCATGAGGATCCCCCGAAGGGCATGTATGAAGAGCTTGATGGCAGTCCACTGTCATCGAGCTCTTCATACGCGGCGAAAGAGACATGTAGAGACCGTAGCGTTCTCTCTGACTACCCCGCTAGGGATAAAGCGTAAAGCTAGTTTAGTTTAATTGTTTTTATTATATTGTACAAATAATATAAAACTAATAATTTTATATAAATCATATTTAAATCTCAACGTAATTTAATAAATCGTAAAATGTTATCTAAGCCTCGTTTAATCAAATTGTGCCTGATTGCTTAACACATGTTCTACATCCTGAGAGGGTCTACTACGGGACTCATTACGACTAAACACGGGCAACGTACGCTTTGATGTGTTTATGTATATGTATAATGTATATAATATAATATTAATGATATACTAAGCTTTCATTCGAAAGGCATTAACATAATGTATATTTGATAAATGATTTTCACTTTCTATCTCGCACATAATAGAGTAGGCACGGGGAATCTGGAAACCTAGTGTTAAGACACTCTGTTCACATTAGTTTCCTATTTTCCGCCGAATTCTTGAGGCATTGTGTATTGGTTGGCGGAACTCACCGCCGCGCTTTGCGAACTCAGAACCGTTGCGTTTACGGTCACATTTTGGTGCTAACAAGCCACGACCGCCTTTAATCAAGATAATACCTATATTTATAAGAATTGTTGATCTGAAAGCTTATTTAATGATGTGAACAGTCACTAGCAAATTGTAAAACCGGTGATTGTGGGTTTGATCCCCACTCGGAGTAATTAAGGTTATATTATTTTTGCTTTTTCCGTTTTGCAATATAATGTCTCTTTAAGAGACGGATATAGAGTTCGGTACTGCGTTCTTTCTATCAATTCTGTGTAATCTTCTATAATATACTTAAAAGATGTGAAGAAAACGGCTCTTATCGAGATATTTTTTTTAATATCAATTATTCAATTTACAGCATAAAATATTTCGATAATTATATTCTTGAACTCTGACTGACTCAAGTACAGGCTTCAGGGACCGCTTTACAATACAATACTCGCTTTCACTGCTCGAGCATTATAATTAAATACAATTTGAATATTATATGTATTATATATAGATTATACATATCACTAGATAATATTTAAAAAAATCAGCTTCACTTAACAGTTCAGACACTACATTCCCCACTTTCCGCCGAATGATTTTGAGTGGTGTAACTGTAACGATCCATACCAGAACCAATTGTGTTGGTAAATAATATAATTAATTAAAAAAAAAACATTTATAAAAAAATATTATAAATATAATTTATAATATTATTTAATTATAGCTTAAGATAAATACNAGTGGCGGGTGCGGGGCCACTCACTATCCCCCCTTAGTTATAACTATCAGTAATGACTGGGTATAACAGAGAGGAGGATAGGACGTCTACGATATTCTTTAGAAATATCACGAGAGAATGAAACGGACAGACAATGACAATTTATTTAACATAATATATTTTATTTGTATTTATATTAAACTTATTGTACATTTAATATTTATATTGTTACCTCTGAATCTCTAAAAGATCTTGGATTACTTACGATCACTACTAAAGAGTTCTAACTATATTAGACGTATCACGAGCCATAATAAAATATTAAAATTATTATTTAAATATTTTATTGAGTGTAGGGTGGGATGTCAGTTACATAACTCAACACCGGGCTTTTGCCTTGGTGCCAAAGTGAAGAAAGTAAAAATAAATCAGCTTCACGCTGTATTCCGCACACAGCAGGGTAGGCAGATGGAACCTAGTGTTAAGACACTCCGTTCCTCACTTTCCGCCGAATAATAAGATTTGTTATATACAAATAGTTAAAAAGTCAAATTAATTACGATAAAAATTATATTTTATAAAGAAAAACAAAGCCAAATTGATGTAAAATTAAATGAATAAATACTGATATAAGGTGTTCCGCTGAAAGTTATCCTTGTAAAGCCGCGACAATTCCAACGCGAATATCCGTACAATGTTAAATTACTGTTAATATTATCACAACCGCTGGAATGGACGCTGTTCGAAGCAACTTTTTAAGCTTTGTTATCTCCTTATTAAACCATAACTTTTATTTTTCGCTTCGTCTCTGTGGACTTTATAAAGTTTTGGTAAGAACCTTAAGTCCTACGAGATAATCATTTTTTACTTATAGATTTAAGTGTACTAGGTTTTTTTACTTGGAAAAATGGTTATATTTTTGGTATATTATATGTATTTTCTTAAGTTTTACATATTTTCAGAGAGACACTCTGTTACCCACTTTCTTCCAGGTCCAATTTTTTATCGAAAATTTTTGGAACTTAATATCACATTTTATTGTTGTTGTTCACGAATTTATTGCCGCGAGTGGAATCGTACCCACAACCGTCACCGCTATTCCGCTGTACCATAACGGCCTCTAGATCTATGTGTAGTCAATTAAAATATTTTTTAATATAAATACTCAAAATTATAAAAAAAAATATTTACTTATTACTAAAAAATATAAATTTAAGCTTGCCAGCATGTGCACTCATTAGGTATGATTTTTTTTCTGTAAAGTATCTATAAATTTTCACTTTTCGGTTTTTTTATTTGTATTTGTATTGTAAGTTCTCACTTCATGCCCAATTTTATAAATGTAGGCCCACAAGAAATACTCTGAAGCTATTGAGTAACGAACTTCATACAAAATCTTGTATCTTTTGATAGCGTTGTTCGAAACACACACAGATAAGGGATACTTGTATTAATTTACAGATACTTAAAATTAATGTGCCGAGGTTTGGAATCGAACCAGCATCAGGCTGCATAGCAATACTAACTACTACATGAATGGTCATGTAGTAGTTAGTATACATGAGGTTGCATATGGATGCAACCTCATCTTCCAACATAAAAACAAGCAAAAATGTTTTTTTTTATGGAAAAGGACAAGGCAAACGAGCGTACGGGTCACCTGATGGTAAGTGATTACCGCCGCCCACTACTCCGTGCGACGCCAGAGGAGGTACAGTACAGGTGCGTTGCCGGCCTTTAAGGTGGGTTGGGTGCCGGAGCCCGGCATTACCTGATGTGAAACGCAGTGGCATAAAGCCTACTTCACGCCGGTTTTAAATGCCGGGGGTGGTAATGATCCGGTCGAGTCTGCTCATGCGTTTTGCCATTGCTGGCGACGTGAGTCTACCACACGTACTTTAGTCGCCTCTTACGACACCACTAGTACCAGGATGATCCTCTTCTAGGCCGGGATCACACGGCATAGATATATAAGCGTAAAGTATCTGATTTACTTGCTTCTAAAATATGTAATTATCAATTACACACTTTTGTTCCATTGTTGCAACGTTAAAAGCTATTACAATGAGACAGACAGACTATTTAATTACAGCGCGATAATTACTTTAATTGATCGTGCCTTTTTAACACTATCAATTTAATCCAAAATATAGGCTGAAAAATACACATAGAAAGTCTAAATTCGGTGGACAGTGAGAAATGGAGTGTCTTAACACTAGGGTGCATCTGCCTATACGGCTACATGAAGGATGCGGCTTAAGCTGTAAAAAGACAAGAAAAAAGTCTAAAATGTAATATTTATTTGTTTCACTTCATTTTATTATTTTGAGACCAGTCGTGGCGCAGCGGCACGAAGTGTGACTGTAAAACCGACTGGTTGTGAATTCGATCCCCACTCAAGGAGATGAAATATTTACTTAAATTTATATTTCCATTTCTTCGCTTTGGTGTCGAGGTTAAGCGCGGCGTTGAGTTCTGCCACTCAACACGGAATGCCTCCAGAATTCGGCAGAAAGTGGGGAATGGAGACAGTCGATGGTCTTAACACTAGGTTCCCTCTGTCTACCCTGCTGGGTGCGGGATACAGCGTGAAGCTGACTTCATTTTAAAAGTAACGAATGTATCGTTATTCAGAATATCGACTTATGTAGATCACATAGCCTCATTGAATTATTCATAGCAGTTTTTGCATTTTGATGAAGAACCTTTAATACTTCGGGACAGGAAATTATACATGTTGCCACTGGTTTAGTGGATGTTGTATTTCAGAGTGTGAAAAGATAATTGTGATATTTGAATATTATTAAATCTGATTTTGCTTCATGTTTTGTCTCGCAAATAGGTAGGCGGAGAGAATTTTGTGTAAGACACTACGTTCTCACCTTCGAGTGGAAAGTGGAGGTGGGTGTCGAGAAATTGTATGTTGTGTAGCGGAATTGTGTAGTGGCGGAATTCAACACCGCCACTAGAGCAGGCAAATGAAAGTAAATTTGTCTGAATGAAAATAGAACCCCACGCACGCCCACAATCATTGTATTTACGATCCGATGCTGTCTTATTGTATCTCACACTTAGCACTGTAGGCAGAGGAAACTTAGGAACCTAGTTTTAAGATACTCTATTCTCATTAAGAGCCACTTTCTATCGAATTCTGAAGACCTTACGTGTTGAGTGGCGGTACTCAATGCAGCGCATTGCCTCCTTACCAGAGCGAGGAAATGGATATATTAAATATCACATTCCCCTGAGTAGATATCGAACCCACAAACGTCGCGTTTACAGTAGCACTCATGTACCCCGCGCCACGACGGCGCAAGATTATTTAGACAAATTTTATCTGATATATTGATACTTAAATATTTTATTACATTACTTTACTTCTACTTTTTTATTTGAAATTTTATGTGGAGCCACTCGCTAAACTAAACTTTATACGTACGAGTATAGCCATCTTTTCTTTAACGATCGTTCACTTGACGTTGCCTTACAACTTATTTGCATTTTTATCTACGAAACTAAGACATTTTAACAGACACCGTTACTTGTAAAATATAAAAATAAAATGTTTTTCTATTCACTTCTATATTCTGAGCCAAACGTTTTAATAAGATATTTTTTGGCAGCTTTATATACGTTTGGCGGTTGAAAAGTAATTAAAAATTATAAAGATATACAAATGGTTTCTTTTTATGTAATAAATTTTAAAGAAAATTAATATTACAGAGGTTTCGCTATATGAAAAGTATTTTAGCATCTTTGTTCAGTTGTTCAGGATCAACGTTAATTCTCAATCCTTTAAAATATAAAGCAAAATGAAACTCTTCTCAGTCATTACGCTCTTGACAGTGCGGTCGTGGCCATCATGTAGTCCCGTTTTTGGCTTTCGTTATTCTTGTCACAGTTTCACGCCATTTCTCTCTGTTGGTCGCCATTCTAGTGCACCCATGCAATTTACCGCCCACAGCTGATTTTAGCTTGGTCATACGACTCCATAGAACGGCTCGTGGTGCAAGGCAGAGTAGATGGTACCAGACCAAGAGGTAGGTGCGATGGACTGAGGCCGGTCGTGGCGCAGCGGCACGAGGTGTGACTGCAAAATCGACTGGTTGTGGGTTCGATCCCCACTCGAGGAGATGAAATATTTACTTAAATTTATATTTCCATTTCTTCGCTCTGGTGTCGAGGTTAAGCGCGGCGTTGAGTTCTGCCACTCAACACGCAATGCCTCCAGAATTCGGCAGAAAGTGGGGAACGGAGTGTCTTAACACTAGGTTCCCTCTGCCTACTCTGCTGTGTGCGGGATACAGCGTGAAGCTGATTTTTATATATATATATATATATATATATATATATATATATATATATGTATATATATATATATATGTATGTATATATAAGACAAAATGCGGCGTTGAGTTCTGTTTTCAAAAATTTTACGTAAAGTATGGTATGGGAATGGAGTGTCTGAACAATATGTTCCTACCTTACCTGCTACATATGAGAAAACATCGTCAAATAATTTTATTCAAAACTTAAAGTTATACCCTCTATTATTTGAACGTCAAATAATTTACCACCATCCCCATAAAGTTACCACCTCAGCTCTCTTTGTAGAGGGGTCGAATATCAAAACAAAGTTTATTGGCATTGTTATGTTTGTGTTTGATCTTCCATTGCGAACACTTCAGCTATGATTGATATTACATTGTTTCCTTTTCAAATTTTCAGATGAGAATTGGTCTACTATAAAAGTTGCGTGTTTTAATATATTTAACAACAAATAGCTTCACGCTGTATCCGCATATAGCAGGGTAGGCAGAAGTTATCTATTGCTAAGAGGGTAAACTATTGTTGTACACTACTTTCTACTACTACTACTTTCTGCCCAATTCTTGACCTTGCGTATAGAATAGTGGAACTCAACGCCGGGAAAATTGTTAATATTTTTATCTAATATCTACTCTTCAAGGAGGGAAGAGGTTGTCATGGCCCGGTGCAAGAATATTCTTATCTAATATGTACTCTTCAAGGAGGGAGGAGGTTGTCATGGCCCGGTGCAAGAATGTGACTGTAAATGCGCCAGTTTTGGATTTGATGTCCTCTCGGAAAAGTGAACCACGTAATACCTCCGAATTCGGCGGAAAGCGGAGAACGAAGTGTCTTAGTGGAAATTAGGAAAAGAGTGTCCTAATACTGGATTCCCAGGTTCCTTTTGCCTACCCTGCTATGAGTCGTATACAGCGTGAAGCTAAAATACCTAAAAAAAATCGAAATATATTTGTCCGATTATCTTTTATTTCAAGGATATTGTTACACACGCTTTTAAAATAACACATATACTAATAGTAAAAAATATAAATTAATGTTCATTTAGAATTTATTGAAACTTAACCAGCAATTCAGAGACTCCATGAAGCTTTGTAATAACAGTAACAGCCTCACCACAACTGCTATAGAAAGAAGATTTGGCAAAATGGAAAACCTACATAAAAGAGGAAACTAACTAAAAACTTAACTTTAACTTGTTCCAATAAATTAAACCTTTCATTTCGGGTAACAAAAATTATAAAATTGTATATAATAATAATTGTTTCTGGATACGATTTTTTTATATGATGATATATAAAAATGCAGATGCGAATTTACTATTTCTATTTATTTAATATTCAAATCCCGGTGTCCATTCTAACTTTCAATTGAGGACATTTTTTAGCTGTACGCTGTATACGGCACATCGCAGGATAGGCGGAGAGAACCTAGGTTCCCTCTGTCTACCCTGCTACATGCCTTTACATGAATGCCTCTTGCATTAGACCTCAACTTTATAATTAAAATACTTTACAAAGCTTTCTTTCTATATTACAATAATTAAAAGTTACGTTGCAAACTGAAAACTTATTCTATAGACTTTTAAAGCTTTAAAACTGACCCTGTCAGGATTTTAATCAAATTTACTTAGAACTTCTTAATTTGGCAACCACCGAAGTATTATTAAGTTAAAATTATGCCATTAACTACCGCTGTTTCCGCTCGACCGCACTTATTATTTCTCTTAGTTGACTTTTTGTTCTTGCTGAAAATTCCTTACGAGGCCAGAAACATCTATGTGCTCCCAAAATGGTCCTTTAGTAAAGAGAAACAACAAAAATTTTGGTAAATAAAGGTAAAAAGAATACTTATGTAACACTATGCTTGGCTTAAATTTTGTTACCGTTTTTTTTGTTATATAGAAATATGTACTAGGATATTGATCCTAGGATTTCGAAGTATATATTATTAAAAGCGAACTTTAAGCAATTTCATTGGTATAGTCTTTGAAAACGAAAAATTGTATGTAACGAATAATACTATTATACTTGGCTTGTGTGAATGTGTGCTCATATATGTGTATGTATATTGACATCTGTGAATGTGTGACCACAAAAAATAAAGTATGTTGGACATATGTAGTAGTCTCCTTATTACGGCGCCAACAATTGTCCATTTTAAAAACTAATTATTAATTAATTAATTAATATGAAAAACTTACCGCTTTTACTTTAATCAATCATTAAACAGTTATTTATTATTTCACCGTTTGAATCACATTTGAATAAGCGACTGATAAGTTGTTTCACATAAAATTGGACGTTGTTCAAATATGTACTCTACTACGGTACCGTTAGCTCTACCGTAGCGTTTGGCGCTCCATTCTCTCTGACTATCCCGTTAGGGATAGACCGTGAAGCTAGTTTAGTTTAGTTTTCAAATATGTATTTGAAAATTATATACCAGAATAGCGCTGAAAGTAACTATCGAACAAATGAAACGTATACCCGTACGTTTCATTTGTTCGATAGTTACTTTCACGAATGACTGTATTAACGATTTCGATATAGCACAATGGTATGTATGTAAAATAGTACGTACAATTTTATTACAACATTACATAACAATTAAAAAAAATATCACATTAAATTTTAAGTGAATTTTGCCAAAATACAACAGGGAAAACTCCATTTAAATCGATTAAGCCGTTACTATAATTAGCGTGCATAAACACACCGACAAGTAGATGAGAAATTAAAAAATCTGTGTTTTGGGTACAATTTCATTGACACAATTGTAGATTTCTCATTATATATATATTCCAAATACAGACAGCGATGAGCTATAATTTTATTAATATTTTACAATTAACATGAGAAAAACTACGTAAGTTTTTAAGCTTGCACTTTTAAATCAAAAGTGTTATTGTTTATTACTATAAATAAAATAAATCAGCTTCACGCTGTATCCCGCACACTGCAGAGTAGGCAGAGGGAACCTAGTGTACACTCCATTCCCCACTTTCTGCCGAATTCTGGAGGCAACAAAAAAAATGTATTTAATCGGTGTTAAGTCCTAATATAAGATTCTACAGGAGTGATTGTTTGTACGAAAGTTCTAGATAATTGAAGAAGCTTTTTCTGTGAATTTAGAGCTAGTTCGTGTGGACCAAACTTCACGTTCATTATTATAATAAATATTTTTCCAATGGAAAAGAGGTAAAATAGAACAGTAAACATTTGTTCTTATACTTGCTTTATGATTTTAAATTTTAGCGTTTATATTATATAGAGGCCAGTCGTGGCGCAGGGACACTAATTGTGACTATAAAACCGACTGGTTGTGGGTTCGATCCCCACTCGAAAAGATGAAATATTTACTTAAAATTATATTTTCATTTTTCGCTCTGGTCTCGAGGACGAGTGCGGCGTTTAGTTCTGCCACTTAACACGCAATGCTTCCAGAATTCGTCGGAAAGTAGGGAGAGGACTATCTTAACACTAGGCTCCCTCTGCTACATGAAGGATACAACGTGAAGCTGAAAAAAAATCATATAATGGGCAGCTTTTAAAGAGAACAATATGATTACCAGGTATTATTAATACAAAGTACTTTTCTATCTAAAATTCAAGTAATGTGACAAGAATGGAGCATTTTCAATCTCATCAGAAATGCCACACTAAGACGTCAAGGGATCACTAAAGCAATCATATGCTTTGCACCTCGCCTCTTTGAAAGGCTGGCCTCTAGTACATGCCGCTGTAGTCTGTATTTCCGGGCTTCCTCCCAAGGCGCCCACAGCGTAAATGATTTAGAGGGGACTGTGCAAGCCTAACACGAATTTCAAAGAGATGCCGGTTGAATACATAAATGTAAATACTAAATCTATTGCTTTTAGGCAGAAATAAAAGAGAGAAATGGTTAAGCAGTTTTTAATACTATCACACTCAGTTCCCATTAAGACATTTCCGTCCTCTACTTTCCGCTGAATTCTTAAGGAATTACATATTAAGTCTCAACGCTGCGCTTGGCCTCGTTACCAGAGGCGGAACATGAAAATATGAAATATTTTATTCAGTCATCTCAGTGGGCATCGAACTACAAACTGTCGTGCTTACAGTCGCACGCTTGTGCACTGCGCCACGACGACGGCCTCGACTTCGGGAGAATAGTTTCTAAGCTATGTTCCGGCTTTGGTAACGAGGCCAAGCGCAGCGTTGAGATTTGCCACATAACATGCAATTCCTTGAGATATCAGCGGAAAGTAGAGAACGGAAATATCTTAATGGCAACAGAGTGTGATAGTAAAAAAACTGCTTAACCGTTTCTCTCTTTTATTTCTGCCTAAAAGCAAAAGATTTAGTATTTACCCTTATTTATAAAACATCTATGTTTTAAGATAACTTTAATATTTGTAAATGCAAACACAAAAAATATGTTATCTTTAACCTTACCGTACACAAGGAGTTGTAACACCATGGTCTTATCTTATATAGTAATCGCCCTTTCTAAAACAATATAGGTACGTAAGGTAAGGTAGTTGAAGAATAACAAAGCAAGGTAGATTACTATAAAAGCACCGACACCGGCCTTACTAGGGCTATTGTAATCAGTTGTATATTCTTTAATGAATGCTTTTATTTTTTTAGCTATGTATAGAACTTGAGAACCTATTGTTAAGACACTCAATTTAAATTGACACACTTCCCTACATTCCCCACTTTCTGCGGATTTCGGGAGGCATTGCATGGTAAGTGGAGAAACTCAACACTGCACTTTGCTTCCTTACCAGAACGATTAAATTCAAATATTAAATATTTTGTTCCCCAAGTGGGAATCGAGCCCACGACCGTCACGTTTACAATCGCGGGCCTGTGCCCTCGCGCCTCAAACAATTGTTTCCAAAAACAATTTTTCATTATTCTTACACCAATATTACATACAAAAACACAAAAGTAGTTTTTATCAAAATAGAAACATTTTCGAGCAATCTATTTCCATACTAAGGGCGGCCCGAGCACTCTTTGATAAAGTAAACGTTCTCTCTACGTACCGTTATTAAAATTTTCCTTTATTTCTTATTCTACGGTGCCCTTAAGCTATATCTAAAATGAGAAAATTGTCGTTTGTTTATTGTACATGACGACTTAAATTATAATATGGTTTTTTAAGTAGTCTTATTTCTATTTGAGCATATGCTTAATTGAATATTGAAATATTTCTTATATAAAATATTTTATGTAATCTCAAGCGTGTCTCTTAATTTATAAATATTGTTATCGCATTCAGTAAATGGATACCAATATTTATAAAATTTATAAAAAGTTGTCTATAGTAGTGCAGTAAAACAAACAGTATCTGGCCATAAACGCAATGATTGTGGTTCTATTTTCTCGGGAGAGATTGTTTTATTTTTCGCTTGGATAAAAGACAAAGCGCGACGTTGAGTTACGCCACTCAACACGCAATCCCACGAGAATTCGGCGGAAAGTGGGGAACGAAGTGTCTTAACAGCGGGATTTATTTTTTGAAAATCAATTATACAAAATCACATTTTAACGTTTCTGACAATGATACTTTGAAACAGACTGGAGCGAGCATTTCAGTCCCAAGGCGTGTTATCATTTATATAATCATTAATTTGGTAATAACCTTTAACACACAAACGTCTTTTCACAACTCTTTTAAATTGTGATATAGAACATTCTCGGACGTTTTCTGGGATCCTATTGTAAAAGCGTACACATTGTCCCATAAAAGAATTACGGACCCGATGTAATCGGGTCACAGGTGCAATAAGTTTACTCCTATTTCTAGTATTGATATTATGTACATCACCAATTTTGGCAAAATCTTTAATATTCTTCTTAATGTACATAACATTTTCAAAAATGTATTGAGATGCAACTGTCAATATATTTCTTTCTTTAAATTTTCGTCATCGTTTCTTTAGGGCCGAAGTTATAGATTGCGCGAATAGTTCACTTCTGCAAGACAAAAATTGATTTAATACCGGCTGCATTACCCCAAAGTAGAATGCCGTGGGACATAATACTATGAAAGTAGCTAAAGTAAACAAGGCGAGCCGTTTTCACATCAGTTAATCGTCGATTTTTTTAACCGCAAAAGCTATTGAGCTAAGTCTATTCGCCAATCCATATGAGGTCTCCACTGTAATTTAGAGTCAATGGTGATACCGAGAAACACCGTAGAATCGACAGAATCCACGGCTTAACCATTCAAGAGTACATCAGCTTGAAGCTGTGTATGTGTGTGCAAAATTCGCTATATAGATTTCGCTAGCCAGTAATTGTGATATGATAACCTGGTGAAAATTAGCTTTTCTCCGGTTATCCTATTAAAAATGAAGAATAAAAAATGAGAAAATAAACACAATCTGACAGTTACTGTCAAAATTGACTTCGGTTATTTAAAACGGTGTTCTCTACGGGAATATCGACGATATCGGGTACGGATCACGCAGCTTTATTGAATTATTCATACAAGGATTTAGCATTTTGATGAGCACCTTTAATAAATACGTCAAACGACGCACTTGTGGGTGCAGCGCCACTCGATATGCAAAAGTAATGAATAAATCACGACGAACCTGGCTTTGTATTTGATGTTTTGCTTACAATTTTTGTTCTCAATTTTACTCGTATCAGTATTAGATTTAATTTTTAGTAGGTTATCCGTTAGTTATCTTTTTGAGTGTCGGTCTATTATTTTATTGACAAACTACATCAGTTCAATGTATTATACCTATTTTACACAATATATGATGGAAACATTAGAGTTAGAGTTAAAAAATAGAAATATAAATTTAGGTAAATATTTCATCTCCTCGAGTGGTGATCGAACCCACAACCAGTCGATTTTACAGTCACACTTTGTACCCCTGCGCTACGAGTGACTTCAAGCTACTCATATTATTACAATTTATTTTTTACTTTATGTTAATGTCATTTTCTATTTGCTATGAGACTGCAATGAATTAACTTTAGAATTTCATAATAATCCTCCGAGTCGTGCAAGATGCTCTAATTAACTTAGTACGTAGTAGAGACTGACGGAGCCACTCGAATACTGGAATTGAGCTGTTTATTTAGTTAGCCAGTGCTCGGGGGTGTGTTTTGATGAATGCTATAGTGACTGGCTTTTACTATGTGTTCTCTTCTTTAGATTATATTTCTTTTTCTCGTGAGATTTTGTAAATATTACACGAATTTAAAGTATTTCTAAAATTCTATGTATAGGTATATATATTATATTCTCATTTTACTAGCTTGATGCTCGCATATTGCTATACGCTACTCGAATATCATATAGCGTCATTTATTCGTACATTTATATTAAAATAATTGAAATCAGGATATTAGCGCATATTAAATCCTAATAGAATATGGTTTGACTCCAACTGCTACTTTATAGAATTGTAACATCTGTTTCCCATTTAATAGGATTTAATGAAATATTCGTTGTTGATTATTGTACTACCCTTTAAACTGGCACGTTCGAGATAATATACCATAGATGAACAACTGAACTGAGATGATTTATCATATTTATGTATGTATGCGTCAGTTATAGGTTTGATTCTCAGTCGGGGAAATAATTGTTTAATCGCAGCCTTGAGCTTCGCCATTTAATGTGCAAATGTCGCAGAACTTTGGCGGCAACTAGAAAACGGAGCGTCTTGACACTAGGTTCCCTCTACTTACCCTGCTGTATGCGGGATACAGCGTAAAGCTGATTTGTTTTAAAATAAATATTGACAGCTTAGCATCATCAATATAATAGTTTTGAGACGCAAATAACAAATATATATTAGTTTCTATATTATTATTATTTATTACAATGGCGTATCATTAAATTCTTTAAAGAATAGACTATAAAGAAGATAAATAGGAAAAACATGACATAAAATGTGTGACGTTTATTGAATATTGATAGGAACAATCCGGAGTATACATATTTAACGAAATGGGATATATTTATATTATATTTTAGGAAACGTTTATATATTGGGACGTAGCGTAACTCGAACCTGCGCCTCTTGGAAACTGTACAAGCGCTTCAGTGTGGAATAATACTTTAAAAATTATAAAGATGTTAAAACCTAAAAATATCTATATTATACGAATGAAACTTTCCTAGACTGTGATTACCATGGTGGCAAGGCGTTTAAATAAAGTTTCATACTCAAAACTTCTTTATGAAATGATCCCATCAATAGTATGCAAATATTATACCTCAATTTAACACGGCGTTGGGTTTTATTATCCGGAAGCTAAAATTTGTAAATAGACGGGAAACGGAGAATCAGTTGATTCATGTTTAAATCTCTTATCTCAACATTATAAACATAATCTTCAGTAATTTACATCATAAAGTTTAGATATACAGATCAGTATAGATAATATACATCATATTTTTAGCTTCACGGTGTATCCCGCATATCCCCGCAGGGAAGATAGGAACATTGCGTGTTAACTGGCAGAGCTACATACTTTGTCTTGCCAGAGCGGGGAAATGTAAATAATAATTAAATCTCTCACTCTCTTCTCTGGACAGAACCTACAGCCGTCAAATTTATAATCAGATACTGACTCGATCATACTGTGTCAGTGCGGCATAATGACTATATTCAAAGTTTTCTTAAAATCATATCAATTTCAACAGTTAAATAATCATCTCAACTTTTAACGTTATAACATACTGCAATTAAACTAAACTAAATACCATACTATTTATATTTTATTGACACAAGCTTACACAGATACAGAAAAATATTATTGTTAATATAAAACGTTAAAAATATTATTTTTCAACTGTCCATTTGTATACAAAAGAAAGGTAAGCGTTCCTTTTTGTAGTAAATGTTGTCTCTCATTCTGCGTACCTATTCATGTCATTTAAGCTATAAGTAAAAGGTAAGTTGAATGTATTTGAAAAGCAATTATGTGTCTGTAAAAAGAAAATACATCGAAAATTTTAAGAAACGTATTCATCATTTTATATTTTACTATTGTAGGGACACATTCATTTTCTGTCCAGTCCAGTAGTGGCGAAGAGGCACAACGTATGACTGTAAACGTGACAGGATGATGGTTTGATTCCCACTCGAGGAAATGAATTACATTTTAAAATAACAAAATACACAAATACTGATGAGCTTGGAGCAGTGCCTGGGACTTGCGACCACAGGAGGAGGAGTAGCCTTAAGGAGCCCCTTTACTGATTCAAACACTCGCCTTCACTGCTCCAGCCCAATATAGCAAATTACCTCAAAAGATTTTTTTTTTTTTTCGAATGGACTTTAATGCTGTTGACCTGGAATGGTCTTGACAGCGTCACCGGGCTGGGAGGGGCGAGTGTAGCTCGCCCCTGAAGATAAAAATTACGAGCTTTGATGGACGCTCGTGAAGTGTTGGCGCTCGCGGGGGAATGCCCCGCGTACGGTAATCACGGGGGGTAGTCCTCAAAAGAAATATCTACCGCCTTTTATACAATTTTAGTAAAAATATAGCTGTCTATTAAAGAACAATGTTGCCATAGTATACTTGCTATGGAATACTACAGATAATTAAAATACAGTGTATTATCACCGGTAAGTATATCAAATTAACAATAGTATATTGAGTAAAAAAATATCTATGGATTTATGGATATAACAAATACTATTGAACGACGTCTATAGAACTTATTAGTTAATAATAATTATGATTTAAATTAGGTTTATGAGTAAACCGGGCCAAACGAAATAGACATTAAAAAGTTACATAAAAGTTTTAGAAGCAGTATTTGTTTGTTTACATTTTATCTCATGCCCAAAATGAATAAATAAATAAATTAAATACACACTGTATTTAATTAATTTATTTTTTACTTTAGTCTAAATAATTATGTATAAGTTCATCCCAAGTCCAAACAATTATGTAAAAAAAAATTCGTAGGGTTGCTAGTTTAGGAGATACATCGCGAAAACCTTTTGCACCAATTTTTCTAAGATGGCATTCGGGGAATAAAGGTGGCGACACAACTTGACCTTAAGCTTGTACTGACTCCTCCAACATATTAAAAAAAATAAAATTGCGTCCTCTAAAAAAAATCACGCTAAGGCCTAAAAAGTGTAACATTTCAATGGACTACTTACTTATTTAGAGTACTTGTGCGTGTAGGAAAGAATACATGTTAATATTTAAGTGTTAGTAGAAAAGCTTCTAAAATAAAGCTCGGTTAGAATACACAATAAGCCAATAAATAAGGTACATGTTTCCGTATATAAATATAAAATAAGCAAAAAAAATTGGTTAAAAGCATTCTCAAAGATGATAAAACCTTTGGAGTGTGTGCTCTCTTGCGGTATATTTAATTTAGTCAAGTTATACACCTCGAAATTCCATACAGAATGAAAAGGATATTAGGAATAATTATAATAGGTCTCCAAATAAAATTATTTAAGGGTAGTTTAAATATTTAACACACACCATAAAATAACAATAACTTAACGGTATCAAGTAGTAATTATTTAAAGTTTTAAGTACTTTGAATGTTTGATATTTAGAACATTTACTGCTGTCATTAAAATAAATCGTAGTTACATGTTATATGACACGCAATAAAATCTAATATTTTTTGGCCTAAATAATTAATAAATAAATAGCTTATATTTATATATTGAATAAGAATTTTGTTTTATAATAAGAAAAAAAGATATAATAGTATCTTTTTTACACAATATTTTCTTTTTACTGAGGACCTAGTGTCAAGATAATCCGTTTCCTACCACGCTACACCAAATTTTTTGACATTTCGAGTTAAGCAAAAAGTTTTAGTCGCGTTTTATCTTACCAGAGCATTTACAGTTAGAAATTGTTTCTTTTAAGTAACTTTAAAAAATATAAATAAAAAACGTGATAAGGGCTTTTAATTTTAAGCGAAGTCTTTTTTTCTTCTTTACTTCTTTTAACTGTATAACTCTTTTTTATTTAGCATATATCTTACTTAAGATTTGACCGAAAAGAGAGAACCAATTTAAAAACCAGAATCATGTTCCCCTAATTTTACAATTAATAAAAAAATTGTTGTCACACCTAACATTCTTTGAGAATGAGAAACAAAATTTTTAATATACATAGCGATTATTTCAATTAAAATTTCTGTGATTTGGGTTGCAATTCACATTTACATAGTAACACCACTCAAATCCCTTCCGGTCCAAATAAGGACGTAATTAAAATAATTTTACTGCAAAACACGCGTAAAACTTGGAACTTTTGTCAAACGATTTAACTATGATGTTTTACATGTTCAAACTTGAAATATTGATATTCATATTAGATAATAATTATATTATATTAGAGAAGTTCCAAATTAATTAATTTCATTATCAGATGATGAAGCACGCCGATGGGTTTGTATTGTNCTGTATTCACCGGACATAGCCCCCTCAGATTACCACTTGTTTCGGTCGATGGCGCACGGTTTAAGCGAGCAGCGCTTCCATTCTTTTGAAGAAGGCGAAAAATGGCTTGATTCCTGGATTGCCTCGAAAGATGAGTCGTTTTTCCGATTCGATGGGAGAAAGTGGTCTCTAATGATGGACAATACTTTGAGTAATGTCATTGTAAGCATTATATTTATTTAAAAAAACAGAACTTATTCAATTCAATATATTTTTGCAATAGATTGATATAATGTTTTTTCTTCTTTTCAGCTTTACGTACCCATAACACATATAGGCAGGGTTTTTTTTATGGAAAAGACAAGGCAAACGAACGTTCGGGTCAATGCCGGAGGTGGTAATGATCCGGTCGAGTCTGCCCATGCGTGTTGACATTGCTGGCGACGTGACTCTACCACAAGTATTGTACTTTAGTCGCCTCTTACGACACCACCAGTACCAAGATGATCCTATTCTAGGCCGGGATCACACTAAGGGCTAACACACGGGCTAAGTAATTCTCTTTCGTTTTCTCTTGATTGATGTTCGCGGTGGAGTGCGAACGATGCCTTCCTCAGAGATTCGATGAGCCATTGTTCAAGAGGCGGATGCTGCTGACACGTCCGACGGTTGTCATCTTTGGCACCATACTGATATTAGTTTTTCTGCTAGAATGTAGGTGTTTTGATGTTGATAATGAAAAAGATCCGCAAGGTCCGTGCGTGGAGGAGGTAGGTAGCCAGAGTCAGTACAATATACGATTATATGTGGTAATTTATTGCTGAACTCCACGTCACTGTGAAAAAGGAAAAGAACTAAGTAAGAATAACAAAAAATATATTTTTAAAATCATTATTATATAATAAAACATTTTTTTTCGTAACAATATCTTTTTCCAATATTTCAACTTCTAGGTCGTGTTCCAATATATATTTCATGGTCAAGACATAAAAGTAGGCATGACGCTATCGTTAAGCCCTTGGCTTCCAGCCAGCTACATATTGGTATGTTAGGTTGGCACTTAACAGAATATAATAGACATTGAGAAAACTTAAGTAACTTACTAAACTGAATTGATTTTTTTGAAAGTACTCATGTGAATTTCTAGAGCAGCATAATAGTAATAACTTTGGTTGAAACGGTCTATTGATCCGTATTTTACAAATAAATTTAATAAAATAAAAAAATATTTAAACAATACATTTTTCTTACTGTTTTAGTCGACTTCAAATTAGAAATTTATTCATATGCTAACGACGATACGAGCTACGATGCTAACATTATTAAGTTGTAAACAAACGTATAAAAATTTCGACGTGGCTAGTTGAGAACGTATGGCTTAGTGGTCAGAGCGCCTGGTCGGTTTCCAGGAGGCGCGAGTTCGAGTCCCGTTACGTTCANCCAGGAGGCGCGGGTTCGAGTCCCGCTGCGTTCAAATTTTTATACGTTTTCTAAATAAGTATTTTTCTTTCCTAAGTGTGGAATAACACTTTAAAAATGTTTAAAATAGTAATAATACGATTGTGGGTTTGTACATAAATTTCTTAAGAAAATTTAAAGTGCGATAGAATTCTTTTTGATTCAATCAGATATATTCCAATTCAATTATTTCAAAAATATTACTTTTTACATAACATAAGTACCCAGATATTTATTTCGTATGTTGATAGATATTTGACAGCTTGAAGGTTTTATTTATAAAAAAAAAATCAAAAATAGTATCGCACAATTATAGCTCCTATGCAGTTGGACTTTCTGAATTTTAAAATTATTTATTTATGCACATTATGAATAATGAAACGTATTTCATAAAAATTCAAATAAGTGTAATTTATTGGTATCAAACATTATTAAATAAAACGGGTAAGTTATGTAAAATGAAAAGGAATAAATAACTATTTTTAATGTAAACACCAATAGTAAAGCATGTCAAAAAACAATAAAATGACGACAATATATGTTTTGCGTTAAACACGAACGAGGGTGGATCTCTGTCATTTTTTCCCATGGATTTGTTCTTTCTTTGAATATATTATTGGCACAACATAAATCTTGACGCTTCTGGTTTATTTACGAACTATAAGTACCATAACTCATTTTGCTTTTTCACCCGCTAGAGTTCAATAATATAGAGTATAGGTTACGGCTGCCTAAAACATTTTATACTTATGTTAATTTTACTTTATAATTTGCAATAAAATCGCGTGCAGAATCTCGATATTTTCTTGTTGGTCATAATGTACTTATTATACACACTTAGACATCAAACATGGCTTGGTGTGCTCGGGCGCAGTTGTTAAATATATGTTTGACTGAACGATGTTGAAGCGGTCAAATTCCACTTGCTACAGAATAATTATAGACATTTATTCTTTAAGTTAAATTTCCTTTAGAGCAAACTAAAATATTTCACTACAACCATTGCTAGGATATTAAGAATATATCTTTTAATTATCAAATATTTTATTCAAACGCTATGCGAACAGAAACTATAATTCTACAAAATAATCATATCCTACAAAATGCCCAGAATGTGACTGTGCACAACTTTATACACAAAAGAAACTCTATATTTTCTATACACACAAAATATGAATTTATGTTTGTGTAATTAATTTGTCAGGTCATCGATTATAGCAAGGAAGGCGCTTACAATTCGTAATTACGATAAAGTGCCTCTCCGGTAAAGGCAAACGCTGACGCCTGCTCCCTGGTAAGATTTTGGTGAAAATATTTTGATCTCAGTCTGGCGTAGGAAAAATATGAATAGGCAGTTTGGAAGTTACATTAATGGTATTTATTTACTTATTTTATACAAATAATAATTAGTACCAGGAGGTGTGACTGTAAACCCGACAGGTTATAGGTTCGAGTCTCACTCGAGGAAATGAAATATTTAATATTTTCTTTTCTTCGCCCTGGTGTCAAGGTGAGCGCGGCCTTGAGTTCTGCCACTCAACGTACTCAGAATTCGGCGAAAAATGGGGAATAGAGTGTATTAGCACTAGGTTCCATTTGCCTATCTTGCGTGCTTTGTGGGCGTGATACTAAAAAAATATTATTATTTCATCATTATATATTTTTTCACACGCAACTATACCATATAAGTCTAATGACTTCTTCTATAGATTGATTGCCTATTCAGAGGTAAAGCTGGTAAAACAAAAATTATATGACAATTTAAATTAATATGCTGGCGAATAATAACATAATATTTTAAAACATTTTTAAAGTATTATTCCACACTTAGGAAAGTTACTTATTTAGAAAACGTATAAAAATTTGAACGTAGCGGGATTTGAACCCGCGCCTCCTGGAAATCGACCAGGCCAGAACGTATGGCTTAGTGGTCAGAGCGCCTGGTCGGTTTCCACGAGGCGCGGGTTCAAATAACATAATATTAATAATTTTCCCCACTCGAGGAGATGAAATATTTACTTAAATTTGTATTTCCATTTCTTCGCTCTGGTTAAGCGCGGCGTTGAGTTTTGCCACTCAACACGCAATGCCTCCAGAATTCGGCAGAAAGTGGGGACCGGAGTGTCTTAACACAAGGTTCTCTCTGCCTACCCTGCTGTGTGCGGGATACAGCGTGAAGCTGATTAATAATTTTTTAACTTCAAATAATCATACACTTGTAATATACATTTCATTTTTACTTTAGCAAATCAGTGAACAGCTATTTGATAACAGGGTGAAAGGCAACGGTCACAAATCGTGGTCACGACAAATTGGTTTTCCGTAGAGGCCTGACGCACCTAAGAGGACTTAAGCACCTAACGTAGAATTTAACCAAGCCTTTGCGCTTTAATAATTTCTTATATAATATTCCTATTTCTTAAATTAATTATTTTAGTTTATCATAATTTTAAAATGTATGCTGTTGTGGTGCTCATAGCATCTCGATTCATGATCTTAGATACAGATATTTATATAGAATAAAAGGTCGTTTATAATTCTAAAAATTTTAATCGATATTTGTAAACTCTTTCACTTACATAATGAAATTCACGCATTAAGCCCCACCAAAAAATAGACTTAGACTTTTTTATTCTCAAGACACATATAATCAAAATCCATAGCAAACATAAATAACGTTTACTGCAAGTAAACAACCGTAACTCCAAGTAAGAGCGCCCGGAGCCAAGAGAACGTGAGGCGCCTATAAGTATAAAACTTACACATAAAGTCCCCCTTTTCTCGGGAACGCGCTTTATGAAGTTTATACTTGACACAAATAGCATCTACAGTTGGACTGCAGTCATACGTACCTACCAGTATCTACAAAACAAACAAATTTACTTACTTCTTAGCGCTAACTACATACTTTCCATCTGTGGCTGACAGACGGAGTGTCATAACACTAGGTTCCCAGGTGCCCTCGGCCTACCAACAACGTGGTGGAAAAAAGGTGATATTATGATCTAGATCTATTTAAAGTCTGTGTTTTGTTTAAAAACATATATATTAAAAGTTTTAAAATAATTATAAAGAGCATATAAAAATAAACCTTCAAAGATATTTTGTTTACAATCGGCAATTTCCTCCGCCGGACGAATAAATATAATAATATATATTGAAAAGATTTAATATGCGATATTAAATACAATGTTTTGGCAAACATCTTTATTTAATAATATATCTAAAAATATATAAATTTCTTTTCAATTTTTGGAAATTAAAATTAAACGCCTCTACAGGGTGAAAGTGTCAGTACCACTTTAAATGAAACCATAGTTTTAACTACTTCTTAAAAGCCTAATACAATAAAAAAAATATATTTGTTTTCCAAAAATGAAAAAGTCATTTTTTCAAACAAAACAAATAATAAAATTGTAGATAAAACGCCATTTGTCAAGAACGACGCACGCACATATAATGTAAACCTGTCAAAGGGAAAGCGCCGCATACACCTCATTCCGAAATCGAATCATAGGTATTGGCGGCAAAGTTCAAAGTTGTTTAACCTTTAGTAGTATTTTTGTAGTAGTATACCTGCGTCACACGAAATACAGGTATGGATGAACATCGTGAAATTAAAAAATATCCTACGTCTAAGCTGTTCGAGTTATTTTGATTAATTTCTTTAAATATGGTTTTGAAATATTTTACCCTATATTCTGTTTCTGTAAAAGGAGCGCTGCCTCTTCCACCATGTATATTGTATTTTACAGAATAAGTGCCTTCACGCTGTATTCCGCATATGGTAGACAGAAATTAGTGTCACAACTCTCGTTCTCCGCTTTCCATAAGTCAATTAGTTGCGTGTTAACTGGTGAAACACAATGCCGAGCTTTGTCTGGCCATGCTCGTTTCATAAGTCATCATATTAATACTATAAATATGAATGTTAGTTTTCTTGTTACTCTTTCACACCAAAACTACTCAACTTTACATTATGAAACTTTGTTCATATATTCTTAAAGGTATAATAAAAGACAGGATACTATTTATTAAAAAGTATATACTTAAAAAATGTATATCATCTTTTGGCTGCGAAGCAGAAGCAGCTTGGATCAAAGTCGTATTTGAGTCTCTAGTATTTTATAAAAAATTAACGCATAATACATAATAACATATCACGCACAAATTCAATGACACTTTAGAAAACTACTCTTATAAAAAAGATACGTCGAAATTCATACTGTTTACTGTTGCTACAATTTATTTATATTTTTCTTTGCCAATAAAATTTTCTATATACTCGTATTTCTATTTTTTGCCAATATAGTAAAATATTTATTATGGAATAACATTTTAAAATTTGCCAAAATGCCCATTTACTTTAAAACATCGAAATCGCAAAACGTAAATTAGAAGAACACTTTATAGTGTGAAAACATGGGAGATACATTTTGCTATGTCATTTTCAATACAACGACCGCAGCTGCCAGTAGCCAGTAAAGCACCGAGTTAGGCTTAACTCTAACTGAACGTTCGTGTTTTCTATTAAATTATATAATACGTTTAAAGCTTAATTATATCACAATGTACACCGGTAAGGTGGTTTAAGAGTATTATTTTGTCACGTATTATTTAGCTTTTAAACGTGGTTTAATTCTAGCAGCGTGAGCTCCTTTTATACTACCTTATTTTGTTAATATACCTATTTATTTAAGGTTATTTACAGTTCGCGAGGCTTAAGCTGAGCTTGGCATTCGTATGATTATAAAAGTAGAGCCAGAAAAAAACTCTTAAAATAAAATGTATTATTAGAAATTTATAAAAAAAATTCTATTCATCTCCGCCAGACTGCCTCCTTACAATTTTTATCATCATGTATAAATGATACATCATTATCGACTTAAAAATAAAATTATAATATAGTTTTATTTTTCTATTCCTGTACAGTATTAGAACCAATTTTATCGTATAATTTTTAATAAATCGAACACAAAAATAAAATATTAAGAATTAATAGTATGTGACGTTGCAAGAGGTATAAGCTGGTTCTTAAAAAGGTAAATGACGTACACCTACACTATATATGATCACTCACACAAATACAAAACTCAGCTTTTTTTATTTTTTTTTTATTAGTTGAATTGTTATACGCCACAGACTTTTGTTGTCCGTGCCTTTTTTGTTCTTAATTGATTATTAAAAATGTTATTTTTTCTTTTTAAAATGTGAAGTGGACGTTAATATCTTGAATGGTCTGCTTTTGTCAAATCCGAGTTCCTTTAGTCAAATCCGAGTTTTTGGCCGTTGATTATGTTGATTGCGGCACAGTTAGTTGTTTTCTTAATATATCTATTGCTTCCTCATCTCTATAGGAAATAGCCATTTTAATGTTGTGTTCCACTATATCAGTCACGGAACCTTCATTTGCCCGGCGAATGAACCTGCCGATAGCGTCTTCTTCGGCGTCAGTGTAGTAGATGCATCCTTTTGTATGCCTTGTTAAGGCGACGATTGCATGTGATATGTGTCGTGGCCTTTGTTTGGATAATTACTACAAACTCGTATATAAGTCCCTGAGTCCCTCAAATCTTAAGTCTTAGATTAAATGAAGGAACGCTACAACTCCGAAATTTATATTGTTGTATATTTACATATACAGAATATTTAATATTATATTGCGCCTTGAGATTTTTTATGATTATTTTTTTTTCAATTTACCTACTGCTTCAGTCGTTAGTCAAATATAATGATGAAGTTTGTATAATACAAAAAAAAATATCTACGTTTATATCCTTTCCGTTTCATATAGAATATTCCATTATAAATATTTATATTGACAAAATTGAGTTCTGCAAATTGATTTTAATACTTACATTACAGACTTAAATTTTTAGTACAGTTTAAAAAAAATCTATTACCTTTTAAAAATGAATAAAAAAGCGTACAGTCTATAGTGTTTTAGTAAGAAGTCCATCTTTTAAATACTCTCACGCCTCCTCATTGTAGGTTCAGTGTGAATACATCTTAATCGAAAAATTCTACCAAACATTCCTTAAATGCTCACATAATTGAACTACGAGACGTTATTCAACACCTGATAATATTTCACGCAATATGACTGAAAAAGTAATATAGTTATTATATTACAGTATATTAAAAGCCAGTCATGACGCAGTGGCATAAGCGTGCGAATATAAACGCGACAAGTTATGGGTTCGATTCTCACTCGAGGACGAGGAGGAGGAGCTTCAAGCTGTATCCCTGTATCCTGTATCCCGGGTAGGCAGAGGGAACCTAGTGTTAAGATACTCCATTCCCCACTTTCCGCCGAAAATCTGGAGGCATTGCGTGTTGAGTGGCGGAAGTCAACTCTGCGCTTTGCCTCGACACTAGAGCGAAGAAATGAAAGTATAAATTTAAATAAATATTTCATGTCCTCGAGTGGGACTGAACCCACTACCAGTCGAATTTGCAGTCACAATTTGTGCCACTGCGCCACGACTGGCCTCGTATTTTTTGATGTATAAAGTAAATCCTTTTATTTTTATTCATCTTAAGGATCCATCATTGTATGTATAAATAGGGAATAGGGATGACTTCAATATTTATGGGATTCTCATAAAATATTATGGTGTAATCAGTACAGTATATCGTCCGTCCATCGCGGAGCAACGGCACACTATCTGCTAGTTTATGCGATGATTATGAATTTGATTCTCACTCAAGAAAATTTATTAGTTTTTATTCCAAAGGACACGGCGTTGAATTACGGATACATAAGATATCTTGAAAATTGGGAGGAAATTAGAGGACGGAGAGTTTTAAAATTAACAGGAAGAGAATGGAGAGTTGTAAAATTAGCAGATTATTTTAAGGTTTTGTTAACCTAACCTGCTATATGCTATAACTATAGTATAGTATATAGTAACAAAAACAACATATTTTTCCCTTCTAAGATAGCAGAAAAGAAAAAATAATATTTTTTACATCGAAAATATTCACAAGAAGCTATAAATGTTGCTCTTTATATCTTCGCTTTAGGTAAAATATAGAAAAAGCGAAAATAAAAAATAACGGCTGGGCGAGCAAATCTTCATATCGATTTTCCTTATCACATTCACTTTGCATAAAGCTGTGGAATATAGATATAGGAATAAAGAATATTCTACATATATTTTTAGGATAACATATGATTACTGGCATATATAAATAAATAATACATTCTTTTATCTTAGCATTGCATGTCGAAAACTGGAGCTAAGATATTACTATTTATTTCTCAATGTCATATTGCAGGAATACATTTTCATTTGCACATACATATATGAAAATAATATTAAATCAAATTTAAAATTAAATTATTAATTAATTTAAAATTATATGAGGCCAGTCGTGGCGCAGCGGGACGAGGTGTGACAGTAAAACCGACTGGTTGTGGGTTCGATACCCACTCGAGGAGATGAAATATTTACTTAAATTTATATTTCCATTTCTTCGCTCTGGTGTCGCGGATAAGCGCGGCGTTGAGTTCTGCCACTCATCACGCAATGCCTCCAGATTCGGCAGAAAGTGGGGAACGGAGTGTCTTAACACTAGGTTCCCTCTGCCTACCCTGCTGTGTGCGGAATACAGCGTGAAGCTGATAAAATATAAAATTAAATTAAATCAGCCTCACGCTGTATCCTGCACACAGCAGGGTAGGCAAAGGCCCACTTTCCGCCGAATTCTTGAGGCATTGCGTATTGAGTAACAGAATTGAACGCCGCACTTTGACTCGTAACCAAAACGAGAAAATGAAAATATTAAATATTTCATTTCCTAGAGTGGAAATCGAACCCTCAACTTGTCACGTTTACGCAGATTTTTACCCCCTGCGTCACGACTGGCCTCAACTCAACTTATTTTTAGATTTTTAAATTAAAATAATCTTATTAAACAGAAACAAAATATATTAAAATTTTACTAGACCTCATCATTATTGTTATAGCTATATACTATAATGTATAACGATTATAAAAATGATGATTTCACCGAAATCGATAATTGAAAGTTCCAATATGCTTAAACGAGCGTCCAAAATCGATTTGCTTTTGAACTCGTGACCGCATTTTCTCATTATCACATCACTTAGAACTCCTAACTAAGTTTTAAGTGCACTTCTATCTAATGACGCATGACTCAACGGTTTTCGGACGGTTGTTGAATGGACATACTTAACATGGACTTATATCGTGAAAATGCTAATAATAAATCAGAAATACAGCATTATGGTGTGATCGAGAGTAAACAAGTATTATATAAACTACTAATGAGCGCGCGCAGCTTCACCCGCTTATTTGCACACTTAGGGGTGAATACTAAAAAAACCATGAAACACGTGTTCAATGAAATATTTTTAAGAGTGTGAATTTCAAATTTTATAAAAATCGGTGCCGATTTAAAAAAAATCCATACAAACTTTCAACCCCTATTTCATTCCTTTAGGGTTAAAATTTTTCAAAATCCTTTAGTGGATGTCCAGATTATGAAAATAAACATCTGCCCAAATTTCACGTTTCTACTCACAGCGGTTACGGCTGTGCGTGCGTCGTACCTCAGTAATATATATATATATATATATATATATATATATATATATATCTATATATATATATATATATATATATATAGNGAACGGAGTGTCTTAACACTAGGTTCCCTCTGCCTACCCTGCTGTGTGCGGGATACAGCGTGAAGCTATTTTTTTTTTATATATATATATATAGATTAGTAGGAAGACGTTTACTGTAGAGTTTGTTTGAGCTGTTACTGCTGTGGTGGAAATATTACAGGGTTGTGGGTTCGATTCATTTCGATTTATTTGCGAAAATTAAGAGAGAAGAGAATGGAATCGAAGATTATCGCCTGGCAAGAGAGAATTCTATTTATTATTAAATAATTATTAAATATTTTTAACATTTTTAAAGTGTTATTCCACACTTAGGAAAGAAATACTTATTTAGAAAACGTATAAAAATTTGAAGATTTGCCAAACGATAATTCTTAGTAATTATCTTTGGGTAGCGGAAATTTGTAAAGAGATGCTAAAAACATAAATAAGTTTTAACAAGCGTATAAAAATTTCGACGTAGCTTGGTGAGAACGAATGGCTTAGTGGTCAGAGCGCCTGGTCGGTTTCCAGGAGGCGCGGGTTCGAGTCCCGCTACGTTCAAATTTTTATACGTTTTCTAAATAAGCATTTTTCTTTACTAAGTGTGAAATAATACTTTAAAAATGTTAAGAATGCAACGTTTTTTTTTTACTCAATAAATTCTACTTTACAAATATTTAAATCACAACATCGCAATTTACATTATCAAACCGGAAAGGCATTTGTATTATAAGATAAAGCCTTTTCCCAAATGAAATGAAATTTAAATCTACAACTGGAGGATTTAGTCAGACATAATGACATGATCTGTGGAAATATTAAAATGTTGTCATTATTGCAAAAGTAATAAGCAAAAAGTATGTTTTTACTGTATAGTAAATTTTTAACAAATATAGAGATTATCATATAAAAATAGTAATAATTAAAGCCATTGTGGCTCAGTGAAACAATGCCTGAAAGTAAGCGCGATGGCTGTGGGTTCATATCCCAGTCAAAGAAATGATTTATTTTCATGTCCCAGCCTCTTTATCTTAAAAATTGGACGAAAAATGGTAAACAAAGTGTCTTAACACTAGTTTACACAATATAAAAAATAAGTCTAACTAAATATCTTAAGTAAATCTCTGAAACTGAAATTCACTTTGCTATACTCGTATGCTCTATATCTTTGTTATTTCACGTTGATAGCTGAATCTGCATAATGACCTCCTGCGAGCGTAAGGTGACGTCCCGCTCGTGATACATTAGTGCAGATAAATTATCTCACTTAGACGCTAATAAACGACGTACGCAAACCGCTATTGTAGTAATGAAAATATATTTTGAAGGTATTAAAACTATAAGAAATATATCGTATAATAGAGTGCGGATATCTTGGTTTATCAGAGTGCGGATTCCTTTATCAGTTTCTTGCTGTATTCTGCAAATAGCAGGGTAGACAGAGGGAACCTAGAGTTAAGACGGTCCGTTCCCATTCTCCTCGGAATTCTAGAGGCATTGCGTGCTGAGCAATAGAACTCAACGCCGCGCTTTGTTCGTTACCAGGGTAAAGAAATAAAATATTAAATATTTTATTTTATCAAGTTTGAATTAAACACACAACCTGTCGTGCTTGCAGTCACACGCTTGTGCCCATGCGCCACAACCTGCTTCGTAAATTTATTAATATTTTTTAAATTACTTTTTAAAAAATTGCGGCGTTGAGTTCTGCCACTCAACACGCAATGCCTCCAGAATTCGGCAGAAAGTGGGGAACGGAGTGTCTTAACACTAGGTTCCCTCTGCCTACCCTGCTGTGTGCGGGATACAGCGTGAAGCTAATTTAAAAAAAATACTTTTTAATAAGCCATTTTATTAGGTCTAGGATTTTTTAACGTGAATATCACGTATATAGTTCCATATTTAATGATTAAGTACTTTTAGATTATGTTTGAGTACTGTTTTATTCATTCAAACTATTTATTTCTATAACACGAATATTTTTATACTTATTAATACCGAAATTAGTTCAAAAGATAATTAAAATCTTATAACAAAGATATATTGGTAAAAAAATATAGAAACTGTAGTAGCTAAAGCCCGATTTGACTCTCAAACGCGTCCCAAGTAGGCACGTAAACTTTAAGTGCTTACGAAGCGGCACTTTAATGAACATACACATACACATTTGAAACAACTTGAACTAAATACTGCTCATAAGTCCTTTTAATAAATAGTAAAGTTCTACCAAATTTATCGTAGTGAAGCGAAATATGAACCTACGACCACTTCCAAACAAGTTTAAGCGTAGGTAGGGTACGAATAGTTTTTTTAAAAATTATAAAATGAATATTTTGCATCTAAAAATGGTCTGTCTCTGATTTTACCACTTAATTACATTTTTCATATGCAGTTTCCATTTTCCGGAACTCCTCCGCGAACTTCTTTTCAACAAAGGATTTTTCTCGTTAGAGAGGACTGATAGCAATAAAGCCAACTTTGCAGGTGCAAATATATTATACATATTCATATAGTTCTTATCATATGTATAACTTGAAGTTTTCGTTTTTTGTTTTGCTCTCATTACAGTCATTTATATTCAGGTGTTAAATAATATATAGTAGGGACATTTTAATTTATTTTATTTTTTCCCATTAAAGATGTTCGTAGCGCTATTATTGTAATATAATATCAATTTCTCTCAGTAAAACGTAAAGCTTATGACAGGCAATCAATATTTACCACAGAGACAATAGCCTTAGGTGTCAGGATCGGGGGCTCGTGGAAACTGGCATTCACTATTGTTGCAAAGGTCGGGATCGTTCAAATAGCGGACTTTCAAAAGAATTTGTCGTATATCCTTTCGTTGTCTAAAAATGACTTGATTTATTTCTTTACATCAGTCATTGTGATTGTTTTTAGGGTTCCGTACCTTTAAAGGAAAAAAGGAATCCTAAGGAAATTATATGATCACTATGTCGTCCGTCCGTCTCTCTGTCTGTCTATCTATCAAGAGCCTTTATCTCAGGAACGCTGAGAGATATCGAGTTGAAATTTAAACCATACACACATATCTACCGCATGATTACCTGATAAAAAATATTTCTACCGTTTATATTCCAAAAAATGCGTATTTTGACACTATCAAGGGAATCAAAATTCATATTGTACTTCCGGTTGAACTAGAATTATACACACACAGCTCTACAGCTAGTACTTGTTTAGAATAAAATCTGAAAACTAAATATTTGTGGATAAATCCTAAAAAATATTACCCTTAAAAAATAGAAAAAAATTGGTATTAAAGCCGCTAGTTCAAGTGTGATATCAGATAAAAAGGCTCTAGGAAAGCTAAGCCTGAATTTCAGAAAAAGCTCAAGGCCTCTAATTTTTTACGGAACCCTCGGTGGGCGAGCCCAACTCGCACTTGTCCGATTTTTTTTTCAAAAGAAGACATGGAAGTAGAATTAGACTACAAAATATTTTTTTTTAGGTTTGCCGCAAATATAGATGCTATCTACGTCCGAGCTATCGTACCAGCTTTCGAGCGAATTAACCAATCTATATTTAATTTTACTTGCTAAATTAGTACATAAATGCTGGATGACGGATGACGTGTTATTGGTGACAGATGAGGGATGGTGAGTGATACATAAGTGACGATTCACCGGTCAGAGAATGTGACCTAGACGAAGCCTCGTTCCCCATATTCTTTTAATCTGTGATGATCTATCTGAGGCCGGTCGTGGCGCAGCGACACGAGGTGTGACTGCAAAATCGACTGGTTGTGGGTTCGATCCCCACTCGAGGAGATGAAATATTTACTTAAATTTATATTTCCATTTCTTCGCTCTGGTGTCGAGGTTAAGCGCGGCGTTGAGCTCTGCCACTCAACACACAATGCCTCCAGAATTCGGCAAAAAGTGGGGAACGGAGTGTCTTAACACTAGGTTCCCTCTGCCTACCCTCCTGTGTGCGGGATACAGCGTGAAGCTAATTTAATTTTTATTTTTTTATTCTATCTCATAATATTCTTTGACCCTTTAATGTTTAAAGTTCGTGTTAATATAATTATTATTAGTGACACTGGCGAAATGATTGAATGGGGAGTCTTTTTTTTATGGAAAAGACAAGGCAAATGAGCGTTCAGGTCACCTAATGGTAAGTGACTACCGCCGCTCACGACCCCGTGCAACATCAAAGGAGCTACAGGTGCGGTGCCTGCCTTTAAGATGGGTTGGGCGCCGGAGCCCGGCATTACCTGATGCGAAACGCAGTGGCATAAAGCCACTACCTAACGCCGGTTTTAAATGCCGGGGGTGGTAATGTTCCGGTCGAGTCTGCCCATGCGTGTTGCCATTGCTGGCGACGTGACTCTACCACACGTACTTTAGTCGCCTCTTACGACGCCACCAGTACCAGGATGATCCTATTCTAGGCCGGGATCACATGGCACAAATGTAGTCATATAAAGACATCTAAGCATTTATTTTCAAAGTATTTAAGTCCGTGACAATCAAACAAAAAGTTAGCTTATTAAAATAAAATAATCTTAAGCCAATTTATTATATATTGCACTTTATTTACGAATAACACAGTTTTAAGTATTTTGATCCCAAAAAAAAATATTACCTAACCTAACACAGCTTCATTGAAATATGTCAAATACTTTTGAAATTTAAAAGTATATACAATTTTCATAATTCATTTCATATTCAAAAGAATATACCAATTTAGGTCAACAGGAAAAATTTTTACTATTTTGTAAAGTTTGAACAAAATTTATGTTTATTTTCATACATACAAGTCCACAGCGCGTTTGTCTAGCTATGTAACAAAGCGCTTAGAAGAGCTGTCTCTTACCGCGTACATTATTAAACTTCCCTTTTGTTTCTTATTATTATATGGTACCGAGCTCGCATATATAATGTATGAAATGTGAACAATTAATTTGTTTACGACATTCTAATTACACTCTTTCATTCATTTGAAACAACAATGATAAAAGTGTTGTTTTATGTATAAATATAAGAGTTACTTGTGATATCATTTAAGTTGGATGTGTTTTAAAGTTATACGATCAAAACTTTTAATTATATGTTGAAAGTTTTTGTAAAATATTTAAGATTTATTTTGACACTGTAAACATAACTAACGCCTGTAATATTGAAAATATTATTAAAGCAACAAAAAAATATTTTAACACTAACTGTCATAGTCTTTATTGAGGCTTCACGCTGTACCCCGCAGATAAAAGGAACATAATGTTAAAACACTCCGTTCCCCACTTTCAGCCGATTTTTTCGAGACATTGTGTGTTGAGCGACGGAACTCAAGCCCGGGCTTTTACCTTTGTGCCGGAGCGAGGAAATGAAAATATTAATGAATCATAAATCTTTTCCTCGAATGGGGCACGAACCCACAACCGTCACGCCACAACGCTACGAGGTCAATCCTAATATATTTTTGAAATATAAACAGATTTCAACGCACACACATCAAGAACATGTCCAAACCAATTAAAAAAAAAAATAAAATAAAAATCAGCTTCACGCTGTATCCCGCACACAGCAGGGTAGGCAGAGGGAACCTAGTGTTAAGACACTCCGTTCCCCACTTTCTGCCGAATTCTGGAGGCATTGCGTGTTGAGTGGCAGAACTCAACGCCGCGCTTAACCTCGACACCAGAGCGAAGAAATGGAAATATAAATTTAAGTAAATATTTCATCTCCTCGAGTGGGGATCGAACCCACAACCAGTCGATTTTGCAGTCACACCTTGTGCCGCTGCGCCACGACCGGCCTCACCAATTAAGCTATATATACATAAATACAAATTCTCGTCAGCCAAATTTCTAGACAGTAGTTACAACTTTAGTAGTTAGTTGGACGGTGTGGACGTACTATTGGTTAGACGTGGACTAACGTGGACTAACTAGACGTGGATAGTCCACGTCTAGTTAGTTCACGTGGTGGTAATATTCATTAAAACTTTTTTACGGAATTTCAATATATTTATGATCTTAAATAATGAAGCAGAGTACGAAGTGCCTTGACATTAGCTTTTTCTTATAACACGTATTCTATACAATCTTTTGTAGCTTTCCACTTTTCCTAGCGAAGTAGCCAAAGACAGAACGGACCAAAGCTACGGTCTTGCGATTTTTTCGCCTCATCCACTTGTAACAGTATGTACCTTGGGTATAAGTTAAAAATAAATAAATAAATAAAATAAAATATGCATGGCAATACACATAAATAACATAGTTAATTATGAATAATACAAACTATATATTTTGAATACCATATTAATCGAGACGAGTTCGTGTATTGTCGTCCCGAGTGTCGCGACCGTCGTTCTGTCTATATAGGTGGTGGTGATGCTGGAAGGCAGCGGTCGAGTCGAACTCTTAAGTACTACGGTACTAATAAATATGATGCACATAAAGACTCGTACCAAGTATATTATAAATATAATATAATAATTCGAAGCCTATGATGGCACGATCTTTTAGGATCGAATTTCTTATAAAGGCAATATATGTGTAGGGGCGACACATATTGTGGATCCAAGTGATCTTTGACCAATATTATGATATTGAATGTTGCTTGACGTCGCGGAAGCTGACGTGATGGGCTTATGCGAACTGTTATAGCGACATTAACTATGTCGTGGCTGATGCCGTCTCGCAGTACGCTCGCGATACGTAAGCTATGCTTGTATGGCGTTGGTCATTGACATATTTTATACCACGTCTATGACTTGGTATACGATTAGTAGGTGTGTGGTGCTATTTTATGTCCCAGGTCCGGTGTATGTAGTAGTGTCCGCCCTCATACGGGTGTGTGGTGCTATTTTATGTCCTGGAACTCTGGTGTATGTAGTAGTGTCCGCCTACGGTTCGAGACACGACTGTGGGGTGTGTGCCGTGCGTTTATTTAACATATCGGCCGCCTAGCGGTAGTGCGTTCGTTCCAACGACTTATATTGATCTCACAAATCAATCAACATCACGAATCACCATTCTAATACAATCTTAATATAAACAAGCGTAACAAGTACCTTCGGAAAGATCACACACAAACGTCTCGGAGGGTTCAACGATGACTGTAAAGCCACGGTCTGGTCGGAACTCACGGTGTAGGGGCGGGGCGGTGCCCGTACTCTTTCTTCCTTTAATTATAACTAGTTCATACAATTATAACTAGTACATACATATCTCTCAGTTATAGTGGAGAGGAAGATAGGACGCGCTCTTGGCTTTTCCTCGGACGAGCTTCGAGTTATGACAATGTCATATTGTCGAGTTTCCAGTTATCTAAATAACTGACACAAGAACAACTTCTGATGGCAAATATCTTATTAAAGCGATACCTTCTAATGGCATAATATAAAATTCTTAATACTGTTACCTCTGAATCTCTAAAAGACATTGGGTTCTTCACGATCACAACTAAAAAGGGTTCTAACCACTAGACACATCACGAGCCAAGGCATTATTTATTGAATACTATTTTCAAAGGAGTTTGGGATATCAGTTACACACTGTCATCAACTTCTTCATACCAGCCTTCCGGCGGGTCTCATGCTTCTTACCTAACACTCCTCTAATATCATCGATATTGTACTCTAGAAAGTCAGCAGAGGCCTTCTCTATATATGGAAATAAAAAATGAAATAATCAAATGTAAGCCGTAATTACTCTATTACAACTACTAATAACAACTATTAATATACCTATACCTATTCTGTACTAAACCTCGACCTATATCATTGAACTAATTAGTTGTACAACAATCCAACGCGTGCCTTAACTTCCAACGCAGGATCAGGGATTTTGAGAAGTATGGAAAGTGTCATAAATTTGCCGACCCACGTTAACTCGCTGTGGCTTTGTTTAAATAATACAAGCAGTATTTTATATAATATATTATATCATTTTACTTTATTTTGTTATTTGAAAATGTTATTCCAACTACAAAATTTCTATGATATATGGATTTAAATAAAAAAAAATATTATAAAAATACAGAGTTTTATAATTTCCTTCGCCAAAGTAAAGTTAATAACGTGAATAATAGCTTCATTTGCTTTGATTTGCACATCATTAATTTCTAGTATTTATTTTACTTGACAAAATCACTTAAAATTTAGTTATGTTTAAAATAAGACGCAGATTTAATTTTTATATAATAATATTACATTTTAAAGTAGTAAATAAATAAATCCAACCAAAGCAAAAGTGCGATACAACCACAATTTGCTACCTCCACACAAGACATCTTCAGAGCATTTGTTTAAGCGAAATAACAACGTTCCTTGCTGTCTCTCGCCACATTGTAGAACTTTTCATTTATTCTTTCAATAGAATTGTTCGATTCAATTCAACGTTTTAAAACTAAATAAATATTTTTGAAGCACATTTTATTGTTACTTTAGCTAACTAAAGTCAATTTCGAAACTAATTTCGAAATTGACTACTACTTCTCATAAGATGAAATCATAATGTGCTTAATATCCTTACATTATTGGCTGCAGTTTTAGATATAACAGGTAGTTAGTTAGTAGTAATAAAGTAGCCATTCATTATTTTAGGCCCTAAGACCACTCCCTGACTCAATGACTTGCGTCCACTTTTTATCGAAACCTTTGTATTCCTACCCTCGTATTGTTTGTTAATGTTGCTAAGCTTTAATATTTAAAATAAGAAATATAAAATTACTAAACATGCTAACACAAGTGGGAATCGAGTGTATGTAATATAATTAATAACAAATACAATTTATAATTAGTGCCGTGTGGTCCCGGCCTAGAATAGGATCATCCTGGTACTGGTGGTGTCGTAAAGTACGTGTGGTAGAGTCTCGTCGCCACCAATGGCAACACGCATGGGCAGACTCGACTGGATCATTACGACCCCCGGCATTTAAAACCGGTGTTAAATAGTGGCTTTATGCCACTGCGTTTTGCATCAGGTGATGCCGGGCTCCGGCGCCCAACCCACCTTAAAGGCCAGCAACGCACCTGTAGCTCCTCTGGTGTCGCACGGGGTGGTGGGCGGCGGTGATCATTTACCATAAGGTGACCCGAACGCTCGTTTGCCTTGTCTTTTCTATAAAAAATAATAAAAAATAATGTAAATGATGGATCTTAACGCTAAATCTTGTATAACAGAATCTTATGTGCCTATATCGAGTCTTATGAAACCAACTACAAAAAAATACTTTTACTTCATTAAAAATAGTCATTTTAAGCACAAATTAATAAAATCTATTTGTAAGTTGACTAACTCGGAGCTTTTTTAAATTTATTCAATAAAACATTCTAAGCATACCCTTCAATATAACGCACCGTAATCCCGCGGAAAGAGAATAATATATTGCCTACTTGAACCGTTATTACATCCATTAAGCGTCCGCTTTTGACGTGATTTCATGTTTTAATATTTTAAGTAAAATTTTATAGAAAAACATGTATAAATATTTGTTTCACATTTATATGTTGTACAATATAGTTTACTAAGACCTTTGTGAGACTTTTATTTTTTTAATTTTTTAAACAAAAACAACAAATTTTCAAATTTAAAATCAAAATATAATTATTGTAAACTATAAATTATATATATTGTTCCATGTAATAAGGATATATTTTATTCTCAAAAATTTAAATACATATTATACGAATATGATTAAACTCACAGAGTAAGTTGTTCTTTCCGATTTCTATTTCCCATATTTTGCTGAATATGAACATAGTAGTCACATCATTTGGTTCTCCGTCTTCTATAGAGTGGTGTTTGTGGTTTAAAAGCATCATAGTGTTTATATATGTAAACATTATATATACTTTGTGGAATTAAGATCCACAAGTTCCATATCGATAAAAAAATTCTAACGTTCCATTTTAAATCTAAAGCATTTAATTTTAAATCAAAATTTTTGATTTTAAAATTTTAATGTACTCGTAAGCTTTAGATTTTTAATCTTTAATGTAATCTTTACATTTTTATTTTAGAATTAAAACATTTTTATTATGCTATTAAAAGCGAGGCCGGTCGTGGCGCAGCGGCACGAGGTGTGACTGCAAAACCGACTGGTTGTAGGTTCGATCCCCACTCGAGGAGATGAAATATTTACTTAAATTTATATTTCCATTTCTTCGCTCTGGTGTCGAGGTTAAGCGCGGCGTTGAGTTCTGCCNGTAAGCGATTTCTGAAGTAATCTATCTTCTATCTATATATATAAAAGGACTTGTGCTGACTGACTGAGGTAAGACGCACGCAGAGCCGTAACCGCTGATGGTAGAAACGTGAAATTTGGGCAGATGTTTATTTTCATATTCTGAACATCCACTAAGAAAGGAATTTGAAAAATTTTAACCCTAAAGGGATGAAATAGGGATTGAAAGTTTGTATGGAAAAAAAATTTAATCTGTACCGATTTTTATAAAATTTGAAATTCAGACTCTTAAAAATATTTCATTGAACACGTGTTTCATGGTTTTTTAGAATTCACCCCCTAAGGGTTCAAATAAGGGGTTGAAAGTTTATACGGAAAAATCTTTAAATCCCCACCGATTTTTATAAAAATTTAAATTCATACTGTTAAAAATAATTTATTCAACACGTGTTTCGTGTTTTTTTTAGAGTTCACCCCTAAGGGTGCAAATACGCGGGCGAAGCTGCGCGTGCCGACTAGTTTTATATAAGTTTTAATCATTTGAGTTGTCTGAGTCTGCAATAATATTTAATTTTAATTACTTTTATCTAAAATAGACTATTTTTTTTTATTATACGCAAAATGTCGACACACCAAAACTTACGGCTGTATGAACATGAAAAGAGCTTATACGAACTTACCGAATCATACAAACACAGGTTTCAAACAAAAAAAGTAGTAAAGAAAAGTAATCTCATTGAGACGATAACGAGAAACACAGTATATTACAGTCGTGCAGTACAAAGACTTTATAAAGTTATGTTTTTGTGTTGCCCGCCTACTAACTCATACTGCAACCAGAAATTAAATGCCAATTAGAGTAGAATGATTTCAGTTTTATTTTATAGTGCGATGTGGTTTTTACACGAACATCTGAATCTGTCAGGTGGTAAGTGAAATCTAAATCTAAATATCGTGGCGCAGAGGCACAGGCGTGCGACTGTACTCGCGATAGGTTATGGCTTCGATTCCCACTCGAGGGAAATGATTAAATAATTAATAATTTAATTTACTCACTCTGGTAACGAGGCACAGCCTTGCGTTGAGTTGGGCCACTCGCAATGGCTCTGAAGCTTGGCGGAAAGCGGGGAACGGATGTGTCTTAATGGAAACGGAGTGTCTTAACACTAGTTTCCCAAATTCCCTGTACCCTTTCTGCTGTGGTACTTACAGTATTCTGATAAAATAAAAGAATTTGTAGTTTTAATACGCGTTACACGTATTTTCGGCAAGAAAAAAATTAAATTTGTTATGTATTGAAAATTTAATTGATTTTTAAATATTAAAAATCAAGTTACGTAATTTAAAGAAGTAAAAAAATACAATAACAATATTTTAGAATCATATTCTGTAAAANTATCATTTTACAGAATAAAAAATGTAAAAAAACTTCAATAAAGAAACTAAAACTGAGCAGTTACTCTTAGAATTGCGAATATTTCCCGCAACAAGAAACATCCACAAAGTTTTGACGACACTTTATTGAAACGAGAGTCCGATGTCTCTCGCCTATAACGAAGTTTCAACTGGCTGTCTCGGTTTTGCATTTGTATAATAATTTCGAGAATACCAACCCTTGAGTTCTCTTGTAAACAGAAAATAAGATAACTAATTATATGTTTACGGAAATAATTGCATAGCTGGAATATTGTGGATATAATTTCTTATATATAATATTATATATAAATATAAATAATGGATTTTCACTTTTATAACATTTAAAATTCAAAATAGGCAAGCTGAACTTGGTCTCACTATCACGATTCACGAGACAGTCTGTCGGCAGGCAGTGCAGACAGATGGACCGCGAAATCTTCGTAATATCTTCGTAACGGGATCCCCGTTACCCTTTGGTTACGGAGCCCTAAGCCGTACCTCCGGTTAATGATTTTGGGTTCCACAACCATTACGTTCCACTACGACACGATAATAAAATTAGATAAAAGATTTATTTTCCCTCTCTCCTATAGATTATCAATAGCTCTAAAATGCAAGTGCCGGAAAATTGTGGTTATAATTTATTCTAAAGTGGTTCAGCGAATTCTCATTGCAAATTCACATCAAGAACCGACCGCTTTTAATTAATTTCACTTAAAGTATTGATTTATTTTAATCTTCATTAAGTAACTTAAGAAATAAGCTATATTAATAGTGTGTACCAATAACCACAATTCTGAGGCCAGTCGTGGCACAGCGCACAAAATGGCACTGTTGTGGGTTCGATCCCCAGTCGAGGAGATGAAATATTTACTTAAATTTATATTTCCATCTCTTCGCTCTGGTGTAGAGGCAAAGCGCGGCGTTGAGTTCTTCCACTCAACACGCAATGTCTCCAGAATTCCGCAGATAGCGGGGAACGGAGTGTCTTAACACTAGGTTCCCTCTGCCTACCCTGCTGTGTGCGGGATAAAGCGTGAAGCTTAATAAAAAAAATATAAAAAAATATATATTATTTATAATATATTATTATTTAAAATATATATAATATATAATATAATATATATATATATATATATATATATATATATATATATATATANAAATAAATCAGCTTCACGCTGTATCCCGCACACAGCAGGGTAGGCAGAGGGAACCTAATGTTAAGGCACTCCGTTCGCCACTTTTTGCCGAATTCTGGAGGCATTGCGTGTTGAGTGGCAGAACTCAACGCCGCGCTTGTCCTCGACACCCGAGCGAAGAAATGGAAATATAACCTTAAGTAAATATTTCATCTCCTCGAGTGGGGATCGAACCCACAACCAATCGGTTTTACAGTCACACTTCGTGCCATTGCGCCACGACTGGCCTCAGTATAATATATAGATATTATATAATATAATATTTCATTTCCTCAAATGAAACTCGAACTCGCAACCTATCGCGTTTACTTTACACGCTTGTGCCCCTGCGGCACGACTGGTCTCTAAATTAGGACAACGTATGTAAATTTATATAATCTGTACGCTTTTTAACTGAGATTGCTTTAAAAATACAATTTTAATATATTGCAATTCTTATTGATATCTGTACATACTCATTGGAGAATGAGTAATTAACCACGACATTTTCCATACTTTGCCTTTAATTTAATAATATCTACTGTTCAAAGAAGTGTTAAAATGTGAATAATATAATTTAATTAAAAAGTATATATAATAAAACCAGTATTATTATATTAAAAGATAAAAAAAACCACGCGTATTAAATTCATAACTAACTCCATAAATTTATTACCTAAGCGGCCTCAAGCCTGTATTTTAAGAGTAAAAATTGGAAGCTTACGCTGAACTTTTACAATCAATATAACTTATTCTCTAGATATTTTTTTTCTTTAGGTGAATTTCCTTACGTTAAATTTATTATTAATCGAAAATAAATTCAAAGTTGTTGGTTGCTTTATTTACGTGGAATATTAAGCAAATTGGAAGATTTAGAACTTCAAGGATTAATTCTACGATATTTTTTTAGTATTATTAGATAATATTATTATTAGCTTCACACCACTCAACACGCATGGCCTCCAGAATTCTACGGAAATTCCAGAACGGAAATGCCTTAATGACAACGGGGGATTCCTAGGTTCCCTCTGCCTACTCTACTATGTGCGTGCAGAGTGAAGATAAATAATCTATAAGTATATTAAAACATTATAAGCAAAGTTATATGACATGTAACATTAATTACTGAAATGTTTTCTCGAGTAATCTTGTTCTGAATTTCAGAAACAAATGACCGGAACGAGGGGACTCGTAGTGCAACGTGTTTTCACTAGAAATAAATATAAAAATAACTTACGTTATAAAATAATTTTTCATATCACCTATTACATTGAAGATTTGCTTACAACAATCTACTACAGTACAGCATAAGAAACAAGCAATGTATATAAAACTGGTCCTCAATAATAGTAAATACTGTTCTAAAAGTTTCTGAAGCTGTAGCAGAGTACGTGGATTAAGCGCCACTCCGACTTCAGTACGGTGACAGCGCTCGTAGCGTTATAACGTATGTACCAAAGATGCTGGAAAAATCTCGATGTTTTCTCGGTTAAATAAAGTGGGAAACTTTCTGGTTAATTTAATATAGTATTTTAGTGAATGTGATACTGTTTCGGAGTTAAATTTACTGTGTGTCTGTTTGTTATACTTTGTTTACGAATGTTGGTAAGCAATTAGTTAATAATGTTTAACTTATTTGAGTGTTTAAATATTTTTAAAATTTTGTTGATTATAAAATTGGATCTAAAGTGAAAAATCACTCCGTACTCCATATTAACTAATATGAAGTACATAATAATAAATGCTGGCTAGTGGATCCCAAAGCTGTACTTAATGCCAACAGGAGAAGAAAAATAAAAATATTTCAAATGTAAATGTTACTCCAAATGGGTTTCGAACACACGACCTTCCAAAGACAGTCTAAAGCGATACAGTTTTTTTATAAATAAATATAATAACAAATATAATAATAAAGATTTTGATATATGCTTTTATATAATATAATACGTATATAAAGGGCGGTACATATTTCTGAATTCATTAGAGGAACTTTGGTTAGAGGTGCGCCATTAGGGTACCTAATGTGTGGATTTGTAGTAAAGAGAAATTTCATTAGGATCAAAACATCCGAGACTGTCTCATATTAAAGTGATATAGTCTCGTCTTATCTACATATAAAAGATTTAGTTATCCAATTTTATTAAATATAAATAATATTTAATTATATATGAAAAATATTTACTAATAAATATATACTTTTACCTGATAAATTCATACGACAACCTGTTAATGCCATATCCCACATATAGAGAGTTGGTAGAGTACCTAGTGTCTAGACACTCCGTTTACCACTCTCCGCCAATTTTAAATTTAAGTTGATTGGCAGAACTCCATTAAATAATGAAAAATAAAAAAAAAATCAAATTAAATCAGCTTCACGCTGTATCCCGCACACAGCAGGGTAGGCAGAGGGAACCTAGTGTTAAGACACTCCCGTTCCCCACTTTCTGCCGAATTCTGGAGGCATTGCGTGTTGAGTGGCAGAACTCAACGCCGCGCTTAACCTCGACACCAGAGCGAAGAAATGGAAATATAAATTTAAGTAAATATTTCATCTCCTCGAG